>PVIJ01001286.1:193534-208643 GCA_004024925.1 Scalopus aquaticus | reverse complement strand
CACCAGACGCACCATAGGCGTGCCTGAGTCCCAGTTCCGGCACTGACTTTGCCGTATGATCCAGGGAAATCGCTTCTCCCTCTAGGCCTCCTTTGCCTCATCTGTTTAACGGGCTATCCATTCTTGCCTATCTGCATGTTGTGAAACTGGAAAGACCTGCAGAAGAACAGCTTGTTCACTCGAGCTCTGGGACCAAAATGCAGTATCGGCTTCCAGACACCTGGGTTGGTCGCGGGGTGGAGGGTGAGGAATGGCAGGGTGGAGAAAGGGATGGACAGAAGGATAGTGAGGAACCCTTTGGGCTACTCTTTCTTTAGACTCTCTATGCAGCAGCTCAGAGCCTTCTGGAGTGGCTTCCCACTGGCAGGATGACAAATAACCCATCTCAGGTACAATCTCATGTGAGCGGTCAGTAGGTTTGACCAGCAGGCTAGAGTTACTGGGTTGAGGAACAAGCACAGCAATATTGGCCTTAGGGATCAAAGGGGTGGGGAGAGCTATACACTTCACATGTGTCATTCGTAAGGGTTAAACTCCTTAGCCCACTCAGCTCCAGACTCAAGGGGTGACAAGGTCAGGATCTACAGGTCCAAGCAGAGAAACAGATTTGCTCTGTGTGGTCCCAGCAGGTTCCCTTCATCTTTGTTAGGAGCTGTCTGACATGGTAGTAAGCTCCCTGTCACTGGAGACATTCAAGCAGAGGCTGGACAATTGAAAGTGGGAGAGGCAGTTCCTTTCATAGGCGATAGAACATAGGTTCCACTAGGTGATCTCGAAGGCTTTTTGCCCTTGTGTTCGCAGATTCGATGCTCAGGTGAAAGGTGATCAGTGCCGTCGCAAGCAGCCCTCCTCTCTGGCCTGGGGGACCCACTCAGGGGCCGGGGCAGGAGAACTCATCAGACCAGTCGGAACAGTGCTGCACGTGGTCCCTGCAGAGGCTCCTCGGGATACAGTCACAATACTTGAAGATGATGGAGGGGCAGCGCCACCACCCAGGGCCGCAGGGCGGGCATGCTGTCACTGAGGAGACAAGAGCCTGAAGCAGTGCAGCTGCTGTGCCCTGAAAGGCCCTGTGTACCAGGGTACACCCTCTCTCTGAAACCTGCCATGGCTCCCCAGAGCCTACCTCACCTGACATGGGTTGACTATTCTTAGTTTCCTGTGGAAGAGGGAATCTAACTGTCCCAATTCAAAGATTGTATGACCTCAAACAAGCGTCTCACTCTGCTTGAGACTCAGTTTCCTCATCTGCTCAAGGTTGTTACTAAGTAAATAGAGGAAGATAGGCCAAGTGCCAGAGAGATGGTCGAGTCTCACTGTTAACAGGTGCAATTGTCTCCCACGGCCTGTCCTCTCTCCCTGCCCCTGACTCGGCCACACGAGCCCGCTTCCCACTCCCTGAGAGCGCCTCAGACTCCCCTCCTCTGCCCTGGCCCTGGCCTCCAGCATTCTCCCCTGCACACCCAGTTTCTTCCTGCTGAAATCATGTCCATTCTCTAAGGTCTGCTTGAAAACTGCCTCTTCTAGAAAGTTTCCCTTGATTCTTAATCCTCCTCACCACCTCCCACCAAAACCAAAACCAAAACCCAGGTCCCTAGTACTTCCTCTTGACAACAACATGGTGTCAATCCTGGGGGTAGCGCATGTGTTTCACTGCGAGCTGTTTCCCAGCAGAGCCCGCCCCAGGCCCAGCCCACCCCAAATTTGCTCAAAACATGTTGTTGATTCAACACTGGGGAGGACTGGAAAGGAAACCAGGACAATGAAAGGACTCTGAACTGGGGGTCAGGAGATCTGGGCTAATACTCAAACTCCCTTCCTATCATGCCTTGTATCAGCTCCATCTCCTCTCTGGGTCACTTACCTACATGTAAACTGGAGTCAGTGATTCCTGGCCTGCTTTCCTCATAGAATGGTTGACAGAGCTGATGAGGGAGACCCTAGAGAGGCCATGTATATACTCCTTGCATGCGCCTCTGGGTCCCAGTGTCCTTATCTGTACCCTGGAAGGTATGTTTCCCACCACAGAAAAAAGATCCTCCAGAGGCTGGGACAATAGTGAGCACCTGCTCGATGCAAGCATTCAAGTGGGGGTCGACAATTCCTTCATAGGCTATAAGGAGGGGATGCCAGGGGGACCCCAGAGAATTCCTGCTCAACCTCTGCTCACCTGTCTTAGCCCAGCCTGTGCCAGACACCCACCTGGGCTCCGTTCATCTGAACAGTCCCCACAGTTGTTGGTCCCATCACACTTCTGGTCTGAATAGACCCAGGAAGCTGGGTCTCCACAGTGGGCCACGAGGAAGCCGGGGAGGCTCTGGGGCACATCTCCTACAGAGGGACAGGTGAGGCAGGAAGAATCTGGATCTGGCCACAGCTGTCTCAGGGCTGCCTGGAGGTGAATTGTACTGGCCAAACTTGGGCTCACTGCCCATCCACCCAGGAAGGGCACTGGAGGTTTCCTGGGGAGGAGTCCCTGGGAGGGACCAGCCATTCTTCCTTGGACTGGCCAGAGCCAGCCAGAAGAGTCAGAGTAATTTCTGGAGCCTCCAGGGAGAGGGACCGGACACCGGTATACAGAGTGCTGGTGGAGTGGGGAAGACTAGTCTCAGGGATGACTGTGGAAGTTGCCAGTGTGGCCAGGGGAAGGAGACACTGCTGGAGGGGGACAAGGATGCACTCTCCAAATTCCTACAGCACTCCCATCCTGGGAGATAGAGTAAAACGTGGTCTGTGGGGGCAGGTCAAGAAGAGGACAGAGTCGGGAGCCATCACGGATGCTACTGGGAGGCAGCTGTGAGCTCAGTACAAGTGAATAATCCCTCTGAAAACCCACTCAGTGGCAGGGGCAGCTGCCTCACGTTGTGGTGAGCTTCCTGTCCCCAGAGTCCACCAGCAGAGGATGGGTGGCCTGTGTGGGGTTTTGTTATAGAGAGGATTTGGGTATGCTGGGACATGGCTGAGATGGCTTTAAGATCTAGTTTTGAGGGTCCATGGTGCAGTGATCGTCCTCCCATCGGCACCCCCACACCACCCACTAACTCACAGGGCTCTCTCCAGCCTACAGAAACTACCCAATCCCTGTAACCACAGCGCCTTTCTCCTGAGAGCTGTCAGGTCTCTCTGGTCTTGGACTCCTCTTCTCATTCATTCATTTATTCACTTAGCCAATCGTTCCAGATACCCCTCTGTGCCATGCCCTGTGCCAGGCACTGGGATGCCAAGATCAAACAGACCAGTCCTGTCCCAGAGGAATTCAGAGTCTGGAGAGGTTCACTGGGGCAATGGTAAGTACTCACGGCACAAAGTCTCATCCTCATCCTCGCCGTGTGCACAGCTGCGGACGCCATCACAGACCCCACTGGCTGGGATGCAGCTGCTCCGGTCATGGCACAAGAAACCCGTTCTGTTTGTCAGTGTCATGCAGGCCCGGGCCCCTGAGTAGGCAGGGGAGGTCCCAGAGGGTCAAGAGTGACACTCACAAGGGTATCCCAAGTTTTCACACCACATCCCACCCTAAGCGGGTATGGCAGTGGGGGCAGAGGACAGATAGTGGGCTGGACACTCCAAGCCCCAGCTCTATTGCTAGCCAGTTTCACAAACTTGGGCAGATGATCGAGCCCTCTGAGTCTGAGATTCCTGGGCAGCAAAGGACGAGCAGAGCGCACACCCACGGGGCAGAACTAGATGGCATAGATCATACACAAGCTTCTGCACAAACAATCCCAGAATGTGGGTGCATGGGGGTGAGCCAAGCCCCCTTCCCTCCTATACTAGAAAGCTTGTTGACTGTCTCATGGGAAACTGGAGGACAAGTTCGACTCAAGGAAGAGGTTCTAATGGTGGAGTTTCTGGTGCCAGAAGCCATACATTGGGGCTGGCTGGGCACCATTATAATCCCTTAGACCTGGGATTTTAACTTTAAGTCTGCAAAACATGATCACATTTTCATTCTATTGTTTCCCCATACTAAAGATGGGAAAGTAGGTCTTCAGAGAGGTCTGACAGACTTGGCACGTGGCCAGTAGCCCCAGCCTGCTGACCCTGCCTTTCCCAAGGCTGGGCTGCCTCCCCTGTGTCCAGAAAGGTGGGCAGCCCTTTGAGGGTCTTCCTTTCCATGCCAGGGCAAGGGCGGGGGAACACACACCCCTTGGGCTGCCCCAAAGAACTCAAGGAGAGAAACTGGCAGGTGAAGTGGGAGGTCACTGTGGCGCCACAGACTGTGCGTGTGTACATGCGTGTGTGCAGGCAGCACGTGGGACTGGATTTGTATCTGTGTTTGTGCACATGTGAACCGCATTTCAGCTCCCAGAATGGTCTCAGCCTCAGTGACATTCCTCCTTACCTGGGGTCTGGGAACAGGAAGGGCTTCCCTGCAGGAGGAACGTGAGGGGGACCAGCGGACACTCTCATTGTCCTGCACACACATAACTATACACACAGGCTGCACACACATAAGACACGTACATGCACACACAGGCACACACAGTGTCCCCTGCAAACATACGCACAGAGAGACACACATCAACATAGGGACACAGACAGACCACAGGCACACGGATGTACGCACACGGATGCAGTTCCTCACGTGTTCACACCTACCTTCAGAGCCCATGTTCCTGCACGGGTGCCGAGAGGTGGGTTCTACCCTCCACGCTTCTTGTCCCAGTCTACCCCACACCTGGCTGCAGAGCCATCTCTCGGAATGGTTGCTCTGGTGACAGCTGCCCCAGCTTAACCTCCTTCCATGGCTCTCTCGATGGTGACCAGGGCGGCCTTGGAGTCTTTGAGCCCCGGGCCTCTTCCTCATCCCCTGCTCCAGAGCTTCCTGTCCACTGGTGCTCTCACTTCTCTCCTCACGTTTCCCCCCACCTCGGGGACCCTGAACATGTTCCCTGTGCCTGGGATGCTCCCCCTGTTACCCCCTCCACTAACCAATTCCCACCTTCCCACCAAGCCTCAGCCCCGTTCGCTTCTCAACGTACCCACTTGACTTCTAGACTAGGTCAGATCCGTCCAGGTCCTCAGAGCCCCCATTAAGCCCATTCACATGCTTATTTGATTCATGTCTATGTTGCTTTCCAAATGATTAGCTCTGTGGAGGCAGGAACCATGCTGAGCTGTGCCCTGAATGCAGGGATGCAGGCATGGAGGGGACCCGTCCATGTTCTCTGCGGTCAAGGCAGAAATGCAGATGGATGGACTCAACCAGGCTCAAGGACGAGGAAGTGAGGGAGCTGTAGGAAGTGAGCGAGGAAGTGTAGGAGCTGAGACGAGGCTCCCAGCCCTGTCTAGGGGTCAGGGAAGGTTTTCTGGAGGCGGTGACATCAGAGCTGGGTCCCCTCAATAGCTCATGTTACAGATGTGTGAGTGGAGGCTCCTAGACAGCCTGTGTGGGGGCCTGTCTGTGCACACACCCTAAGGAGTTGCCCAAAAGTCAGTTACCTCACAGAGAAGCCAGGCAGCACCAGGGGTCTCCCATATCTCTGTCCCCTCATCCCCCCAACATCCTCTCTCGACCACGTTCACCCTCTCTGACCTGGTGCACGAGGTGGGGGTCCAAGGACAGCGACCAGCGTGACCAGGGCTGCAAGAGTTGCCAGCAGGAGCAGCACAGCGGCGGAGAGGCAGGCTCCTTGACGAGAGCAGCAGAGGCGGCTGCAGCCTGCAGCGAAGGGCGGGAGACCAGTGATGGGGCAACCAGCGATGGGCCCCTGGGGTCTCCTTCCCCTGACTCACATGAGTGATTCCTCCTTACCTGGGGGTCTGGGGCAGGAAGGGCATCCCTTCCGTAGGGGACTCTTAAGCCCTTCCTGATGCTCTGGGTTCTTCTCCTTTGGACCCACCCCACCAAGTGCCTTGCCTGTCCCTGGCCTGTGTCCAGTAGCTGGTGAGCGGCAGTTGGAATGAGGGTCCCCAACTTCACCTCCTGTCCTTCCATGAGGTTGTCTCCTCAGGAGACAAGGCGATATGGACACCTGCCTATCAGGCCCCCACTGTGGGACAGAAACTAAAGCAGGTCCTTCCTAGACATTCAAAATCACCTTTATTTTATAGATGAGGAACCTGAAGCTCAGAGAAGGAAAGGTCTAGGTCACCTCATCTGATGTCAAAACCATGCCCTTTCCATGATGCCAGCTGATTGTCCATTCAGGAGCTGGCTCTGCACTTTCCTGCTGGGCACCTGGGAGGTGACTTTACTTCTCTGTGCCTGTTTCATCAGGTGGAAAATAAATGGGGGCCATACCCTGGAGCTGCCAACGCAGGTAAGCTAGTTACTGTACCAGAACAGTGTTGGGTACACAGTAAGTAACAAGGTTGTAGCTACTGTTAATGTCTATTGAGCACCTACTGTGTGCCAAGCTGTATCCTAAGCATTGTGAAAGGAGATGCCCTGTTCCTTTACTTTGCTTCTTTAATTTTTGCTTGCTTATAAAATAATGAAAGAAGTGGCCTGGTGTGGCTGGAGCCAGGGATGTGTGTGTGTAGGGAGAGGAGACCATAGCAGAAGATGCAGCATAAATAATCTCTACAGCCAGTAGGAGACTTCCTTGTTGGTGTTGCTGATTCAGTGGGTTCTTGGTTCTGGTGACTGAAGAATAATCACCGACACCGTAGTGAAGGTTAGCAAGCTCAGGTTTATTGCAAGGAAGACTCCTGGCAGCAGGAGGGGGGTCTAAGGGAGGAGCCCATTGCTGGGGGGTTTGTTTCCCTTTTATAGGTGATTTTGGGGACTCTCCACCACTCTTAAAAGCTCCTGGGGGCTTTTTTTTTTTTTTTTTTACTTTGGGGTATTTTTCCATTGCCCTGCTTTATTTGCCTCAGCATCCCCTTTTGTCACCCAGAGGTGTGAAGCAACCACAAGTGCTGTTCTTTCCCCACATCTCTCCTGTGGCTGAGCTCCTGCCTGCCGGCTCTGTGGCTGTCAGCCTTTGCCCACCAGCCCCCGCTCCTTCATTGGCAAACACAGGGTAAACTCCAGTAACCAGGGAGACAGCCTGCGGCCAGGCCGGGAGAGGCATCCTGGTCAGTCAAGCAGCTGCTGTGCAAATATTGATGCAGCACAGACTGGGGCACCCAGGAGAGACTCCCCTCCCAAATGAGAAAGGAAGCTCTTTGTTTCACAACCACAACCACCCTGAGCCAGGAAATAAATGCACATCATTGTGGGGCAGCAGAGGCACTGGGGCTTTGCAACCTGGGGGACCCCAATTCAGATTTGGACCTTGAATCTCTCACTCCCAGCTGTGGGTCCCAGTTTGGTTGTCTTCCCAAACTTTTTAAGCCTCAGGTGCCTCACCTGTTATGGCCTCCTAACAAGACCCTGCTCTCAGAGCTGTTCTGAGGATTAAGAGGCCATGCAGTGCCTGGCACATAGTAGGGGCTTGAACTCAGAGTTATAGTCATGCGTTGCTAAATGATATTTCCGTCAATGACAGACATCAGATACCACGGTGGCCCCACAGCCTCTACCATCGCGCCTGGGTGTGTGACAGGCTAGACACCTCGGTTTGTGTAGTTGTACTCTGATGTTGGCATGACACAGTCACCTAACGACCCATCCGTCAGGACGTATGCATGACTGCTACCATCCTCCTCTCTGGGGCTGCCTCCTCAGTGGTCAAATGTGGGCCAACACAGGGCACAGGCTCCTTCAACGTGTGTTCTTCCTTCTTTGATTTCATAAAGGTAAAGAGACCTGTCCCGCGCGCACCCCAGTGACTCATCTTATTTAGCTGCTAAATAAGTGTGTGATCTGGCCTACTTTCTCCCTCACAGGCAAAATGAACTCCACAAGAACTCGTGCATGGAGAAATGAACAACCCTTTCGAGGAAGGGGCTGCCAGCATGACTAGCCAGGCAGCTGGGCCAGGCATCAGCAGAGGACAGATGTCGGAGGGACAAGGGGCCAGAACAGGGAGAAGTTTCAGCAGCTCCCCTTTGGCCTCTGTAGCCAATGGCCCAGTCACCAGGGACCTCAGTGGGTGGAAGAGAAGACACTGACCCCGGCCCTTGTTCTTTACCTTCTTCTCCGGGGAGGATTTTTGTTCCAGCAGTAGCGTTGCCATTGATATCCCACTGCCAAGAAAACAGAGAGAGGGGTGGGCTTAGGTGGGGGAGGTCCAGGCCCGGGGAGCCGGACTGAAGAGTTTTGCAGAAGGAGCACCTTAGGTGGAACCCTGGCTCCTCACATTCCAGCTTTGCTGAACGCCCCACACTCATTATGCCCGGTTCATGTTTCCACACCTTCGCCCGTAACGCGCCCTCTGCCTGGAATGCCTTCTCCTACTGGACAGTTGATTAACGTGTGTCCTTCAAGGCAGTTCAGGGGCTCCTCCGCCTCAGAGAGGCTTTCCCTAAGGCTCCATTGCCCTCCTCAGGGTTCCAACTTCCTCTATAACTCACCACCCACTGGATCGCTGGCTCACTGTTGAGCCCCCTTAGAACCTGGGAGGGGGCCTCTGAAGCAGGGTGCCAGTTACCTCAGTGGGTGGCTCTGGGGAGCACAGGTCTCCCGTTTGCTGCCCCTCCTTACCCCAAGGCTGGCTCCCCCAGGTGAGGAGACACTCGGGGCGCTCTTACCTGGGGGAAGATCTTGTTCATGTCTCCAGCTCCCAGCTTCAGTCTCTGAGCACTGAGGCCTGGAATTCCTTGAGGGCGCCCTGCCTGGTCACCAGGGGCAGCCTGGGGAGGAGCAGGACAGGCGCCACACCCTCCCTGCGGGCGGTGTCCTGGCTGCTTCCAGCCAAGGAGAGGGGGGGGGGCCTGGCTCCTGCTGGCCCTTCCCACAGTCTCAAAATTACCCTGTAGCTGTCCTCCCCATCTGAGTGTCTAGGTTCCTAGAGGGAGAAACTGCCCCCAAATCACACAACACGGAGCAGGAGAGAGGTTTGAACCCAGGAACATTTCAGGATGAGCTTTTTTTCCTTATCAGTGATGAGATTGGAGGATCTCAGGGTTCCCAACTGCAGGCAGATCCAGGCAGAATTTACATTTCAGTGGCTAAAAGGCAGGGGTTATTTCTTATTGATGTTCTTGTGTTCAATTAAGAAATAAGCATTTCCCACTAAAATTAGAAAGCAAATATCATTTTAAATAATTATTGTCTTAAAAAAAAGTGGCCATGCACATTGCGATTTTTTCAGAAATGGAGTCTATGGGGGGGGGCAGGTTGCTTGCCTGCCCACCCAGCAGGCTGCAGTCTCTTTCCTCCCCTGTCCCCGGGGGTGGGGGGGGGAGGTGGGGGGCAAAGAGAAAGAGAGAGAGAGAGAGAGAGAGAGAGAGAGAGAGAGAGAGAGAGAGAGAGGCACGTCCATCAGCCTGCCTGATTCCTCTGGTTGCCTGACCTGTGGCTGGCCTTTTCTTTTGCTTTGGGGTATAACCATCCCACCCAATGTGTGGGGGTGTGTTAGATGGATGCAGGGCAGTGCCCAGAATGGCAGCAGCAAGAGGAAGGGCTTAATCCTAGGTTAGGAGGGTGGGTTCTCATGAGGACCCTGCCATTGGCTTTGTCTTGTTAGTCACTTCCTTTCTGAGCCTCAGTTCCCTCTGCCATAAAATAAAAGGACTAGACCAGATGAAGAGGGTGTCTTGGTTTGGGGTTCCTCATAATCAGACCCAAAGATCAGATTTTAAGGCAAATACACTGACCCGTGAACAACATGGGTGTGGGAGGGTCCACATATACTCGGATTTGTTCAATAAATGTCAATGAATCAAATTTCTTTTTCACGTTGTCTTTGCATTTTTTGACACCTCATGATAGTAACCCATAAAACATCTACAGTGTTTTGTATCACATGAGACAATATTGATGTAGGGTACTGACAGATGGTTTATCTTGTAAGCAGACAGTATTGCTAAATACAGTCCAGCATTGTAAATGCATTTTCTCTTCCTTATGATTTTCTTAATAACATTTCCTTTTCTCTAGCTTACTTAATAAAGTAAGAATATAGCCTCTAACACGTAATATACAAAATATGTATTAATTGACTGTTTATATTATTGGTAAGGCTTTGAGTCAACAGCAGGCTATTAGTAGTGAAGTTCTGGGGACAGTCAAAAACTACACGTGGATTTTCTGGACTTAGAGCTCCTAACCCCAGACTGTTGAAGGGTCAACTATAGATTTAACTGGGAGTGATCCCAGAAAACACCTGGCAGGGAGTAAGGGATGAGAGACAGGGACAGAAGGATCCCATAACAGGTGTGTTCTCAAGGAAGTTCCCACTGTGGGCAAGTGGAACTTCTGCTAGAAATTCTGGGAGCCAGGAGGGAAGATGCACCTCATAGTCAGCCTACTCGAGGGTGAGGAAACTGGGATACTGATCCTTAGTCTAGGTTGGGTTGGGCAATGTTAAGTGGGCACAATTAGATGGACCCAGGACACTGAGGCATCTGCCCGAGTGTGAGGCCCAGACCCTGACTCGGCCTTTACACGTCTCCCTCATGCTGTCCACAACCCTGGCAGTCCTGGCTGGCTGCCTCTTCACTCTGAAACTGTTTCCTCAACTCTAAGATAGAAATGGGCTTAACATCTCCTGGAGGGATGTTGTAAGAACCCTTGAAGGTAACAGAGCGCTATAAAGGGCTTTGCAGAAGTCCTGGGAAGTCAGCAAACTGCGTCATGAAATAGTTGAGTAGATGCTTTTACAGGATAGCATTATAATATTGCTTAATGCAGAAGATCCAAATTTTATTGACGTTTACGTGCTTAAACATTAAGAAATTAACAGATGTGGGGCTCCAATAATGACTGCCTGATAGCATGTCTTGAGGTAACATTATCAAGAGCTTTTGTTGAAACCTCTCATTTCTAATCAATCGCTGATTTCTTTCCACCCAAACCTTCAATCACTGCCGTTCTAACAAAGCAAAACAAGTCAAGTATAAAAAGCACAAAAGAGGCAGTAAAGTAAGCCCCAGTAATTTAGAGTTGAACAGGCAAACAAAATGTTTTACTCTTAAAGTGACAAAGTAAAATTAGACAACCTCAGAAATAGGAGTTCAGTAAATTTAGTTGGGAAAAAAAGTAAGTATTTTCACTAAAATTTGACCTGAAAAACAACATTTCCTTTAATTATGAACAAGGTAACAACTGACAATAGTAATAGCAGCACCTGTGGCACCAATAGAAATCACAGGTGTTTAGATGTCATGTCAAGATATTTAGATCTCTGAAACAATTGAAGGTATTTCAAAGTAATTTGAAATTAGTCTTTTAAAATGACCACTAGACCTTATATGTTAATAAACTACATATATATATAATAAAAAATTCTGAAAATACTTTAATATCTCTATTTTAATATAATTAATTTCCCTTGCAATCCTTCCTATTTAGCTTTATGCATTAGGAAACATTATTCTGAGAGGGGGCCTGCAGGCTTCACCACATTGCCGAAAGGTCCATGGTACGTAAAAGGCTAATAACACCTGCTCTAGACCAAGACAATATTTTCAAGAAGATGCTTTCTGTGTGGGAGGAAACGTGATACCTTTCATGGAAACAAGTGAAATTGGGCTGTCCAAGAAGAATTAAACTGTTAGAAGGGGCCTGGACACTGTTTTGTGCTTTTGTTAGAATTTTCAAGTCAGAAACATTTCTTGTTATACACTGTTTTTTGGGGGGTGGTAATTTTTCTTTCATTTGTTCTTAAAGTCCTCTAACATGCTAAAAATGAAACGGAGCCAGGATACAAATATTTGAGAGACCACTAAATACCAGAATGATTACTTCCACACATAAGGAATTATCTCCTATAAACAAAGGGGAATTTGTCTAAATTTGGATCAGTATTTTCAAAAGGGAAGAGAATGTGTCACGCTCAATCAGGAAGCAGAGATACAAAACCATAAAACCAAGGGAAGGTGGAAGAATGTAAGAAAACTATAGCTGCTCCTTCTTACCTAGCTCTTCCAGTGGGTTCTCTGCTTCCTTTAGACCTGCAGCATTTTGTGTTTTCCTCCCAACCCATTTGCTTCACTGGATGCATTACCATTCCATCTGTGCCAGGTGTCTGTCCCATGGGTGGGAAATAAGACTGCCTGGCTTTTTTTTTTTTTTTTTAAAGATTTATTTATTTATATATACAAGCTGGGGTACAGACCAGAGGTGTGGGGCGGCGAGAGGGCTCACCAGAGACAGAGTGGGCAGCAGAACAGGCAGATCAGAAATACACTGCTGAGGGGAGCAGCGGGTGAGGCAGGAGAGGTCTGCCGCGCCATGTGGGATTCTCCCTGGCTGGGCGTCGAGCTCGCATTGCTGCTGCTGACAGCTCCACAGCGCAGCGCTTAACCGCTGCGCCACCAGGGAGGCCTGGCTTTTTGTTTTTTTAAAGGTGATTCCAATCATTTCTCATTTTGTAACTGTCACCCCACAAAATAGGAGAGATAATGGCTGCTTGACATTGACTATGTCATAATTCTTCATCTCTTCCCCATCTGGATGTGTTCCGTCCCTTTGTCTTCCAAATCTAGACAACCAAAACCTGTATTTTGTGACTGAAGTCTTGTTAACAGTCTTCTCTTTAGAGTCAGTGAAAGCTGGGAACCAGGCTGGAAGGTAAGTATGTGACTCACCTGTAGTCAAACAGCACTACTGTGGTTGCCAGCATGCACCTGTGAGTAAGGAAAGTGTTGATTTGCAAAGTTAAGGTTTCATGGTGTAATGACAGTAAATCATGTTAAGATTCTTGTATTATTTGATATCACCCTGATTTAATTTGTATTACTGTAGGTAAAGGAATGACAATAACAATAGCTATAGTGATAGCTATACTTAGTTCTGCAAGTGACAACTATAGTGATAGCTATACTTAGTTCTGTAACACAAGAACCTAGTTCTTATCATCAAAATGAAGTTTTCGGGCCTCCCTGGTGGCGCAGCGGTTGAGCGCTGCGCTGTGGAGCTGTCGGTGGCGTGCGATGCAAGTTCGATGCCCAGCCAGGGAGAATCCCACATGGTGCGGCAGACCTCTCCTGCCTCGCCCGCTGCTCCCCTCAGCAGTGTATTTCTGACCTGCCTGTTCTGCTCCCCACTCTGTCTCTGGTGAGCCCTCTCGCCGCCCCACTCCTCTGGCCTGTACCCCAGCTTGTATATATAAATAAATAAATTTAAAAAAAAAATGAAGTTTTCTCTGAAGGCATCTTTAACTTACACTTGAAATGCTTTCTAGCAGAGAAAACAGTTCTTTGGAAAGACTCATCCAACAGAAATCTATAGCCTGTGCGAAACAATGTAAAACACACTTATGAGAGGATCAAATGTGTTTTAATTTGTTGCCTAATCATCCTTTAACAGATAGTAGAATATGTATTTTTTTCTGGTTGGGGAGCGGTAAAAGAAAAGCTCTGGAAACCAGGAGAGTATTAACTCACAGTTAAGCACATAATTATTCAAATAAAATTTTAATGCTTTCAGTTCAATACAACTGAAAATAGTGTCACTAAAGGGCATTCTCTGATAAATCTCAGCTTACAGATTATGGGTCATTTCTGAGCTGAAGCATCATATCCCAGTGAGTATTCAGACTGTTAATTGAGTTGACTGAGGGTATCATGGTAGAAGGTAGGGAAGAATAATGATTAGCTTATACATTCCTGCTAAGAAAGGAAAGAAACAAAAACAATGCAAATAATATGAAAGTAGCTATAGCTATTAAGTAAAATAAAAATACAATCTCAAATATCTATTTTGCAAATTACTAGAAAAAAAATTACAGGTAAAGTTACAGCAAATACAGTCTTCATAGATTTGGGTAACTTTATTTGTATTTTATAGTGATTTTTAAGCCCTATATCCAATGGAACCACTTTACAAAGCTCTGTGAAGAATGGAAATTTAGATGTCTATTACACATTTCTTTAAAAAAAAAGCTTAAATTTCAGAATGACCAAGATTCACTTTTGTAGGTAAAGGTCCTGCTTCTTCATGATCTTCAGCTTTAGATCTCACAACCACAAGAGAAGCTGGGTATTTGTTTAGTTTTGATTCGTTCATAAATTCCAAGTCACCATATATACTCAGCTTCTGAAAAGTAATATCAATGTACATTAGCAATTTGAATATCTAGGAACTTAAAGTTTTAAAAAATAATTTAATCTACGGGTACTTGATAAAGAAATTCTACAAACATATTCAAGAAATCGTTTTTTTTTAAAATTTCCTACATTGTTCCTTTTTGCACAATATTTGATTCCTCCCCTCAGGTGATACCCCATAGTTCTCCCCCCACCAGAGCACCCGTGAACCATCACCACAGTCCCTTATGCTCTTCCCTCCCCTCTTTTGCCCCCTCTCCCTCCCACTCCCTTGCTGTAAGCTTCAGATTTATTATTTGCCTACAAGTTTTGTCTTTTTCCCGACCCTTTGTTTTCCCTATGTTCCACCTATAAGCAAAACCATCTGATATTTTTCTTTTTCCTTCTGACCTATTTTGCTTAGCATAGTCCCTTTCAGCTCCATCCACGTTGCTGCAAATGGTATGAGTTTATCTTTTTTGATCACTGAGTAGTATTCCATTGTGTATATAAACCACATCTTCTTGATCTAGTCATCTATTTTGTGGAATTTAGACTGTTTCCTTACCTTAGCCATTGCAAACAGTGCTGCAGTAAATATAGGAGTGCAGGTTTCCTTTTGAACTAGTGTTTTTGTGTCCTTTGGGTAAATTTCTAGGAGTGGAATCACTAGGTAATGTGGTAGTTCCATTTTTAGTATTTTGAGGACCCTCCATACAGCTTTCCATAGTGGTTGGATCAGTTTGTATTCCCAACAGTGTAAGAGGGCTCCTTTTTCTCCACATCCCTGCCAGCATTTGTTGTTGCCAGTTTTTTTAATATGGGCCATTTTTACCAGTGCGAGGTGGTATCTTTTTTTTTTCATGATTTTTTGTATTAATTTTTATTTTTTAAATATTATTTATCTTGATTATTTTTTTTTCTTTATAAGTGGTTTTATTTTTATTTTTTTTTAATTGTTATTTATGTCTTTTACATTTTGTATTCCCCTTGGGCAGCCCACCACCAATTCACCTGTGATCCATCTCCATGGTCCCCTGTATTCTCCTCTCTTCCATTTTGTGCCCTTATCCTCCCCTCCCCC
>PVIJ01001286.1:64091-193434 GCA_004024925.1 Scalopus aquaticus | reverse complement strand
CTGCTGGATCCAATCATCTATTTTTGGACATCTGGGTTGCTTCCATACCTTTGCTATTGTGAATAGTGCTGCAATGAACATATGGGTGCATGTATCCTTTCGGATTAGTGTTTTTGTGTCCTTGGGGTAAATTCCCAAAAGTGGTATTTGCTGGGTCGTATGGGAGCTCCATGTTTAGCAATTTGAGGAATCGCCATACAGCTTTCCATAGTGGTTGGACCAGTTCACATTCCCAGCGAGGTGGTATCTTATATTGGTTTTGATTTGCATTTCCCTGATTATAAGTGATGTTGAAAATTTTTTCATATGCCTTTTGGTCATTTGCATTTTGCCTTTGGAGAAGTATCTTTTTTAGCTCTTCTGCCCACTTGCTGACTGAGTTTTTGATTTTTTAAAAAATTATATATATATTTTACATCATTCTTCCTTTTTATACAATGTATGCTTTCTCCTCTCAGATATAGTTCCTATAAAATTCTCTATAAGCCCTATATCCAATGGAACCACTCGTGCTTTGATTTTTGTTGAGTTGTATAAGCTCTTTGTAGATCTTTGGTATCAGTCCCTTATCAGTTGTATGGTGTGCAAGTATATTCTCCCAAGGAATAGAAACACTTTTATTCAGTGTTACAGATATGTGAATTAAGTCCCCAGGGATCATCAAAGAAAATTTCCCTCTGTCCTAACTTAATATGTAGAAGTACAGTAACTGAGGACCAAGAAAATCTGTTCAGGTTTAAATAGAATTAGTATGGACATACCAAAAACACTGATTCTGAATGCCTTATGCCTTTAATGATTAAGTTCTTTATGACCATAGCTCTCCTAGGAGTAAGTTTCTCTGCTACTAAATGTTTAACTTAACACAGGTTTGGAAAATGATACGTGTTATTTAAGGATCTAACAAAGCGCTAAGGGGTGACAGATCAAGGAGGATTTATTACTATAACTTTGTGACTTTGTTGCCATGAGGATTTAGAATGCATGGGGAAGCGAAAAAAGAAGTAATATGCAAAGGGTAATTTCAGCTTTACAGGAACAATAAAATGATTAAAATATGGACATCAGAATTAAACAAGAGCATAAGTAGGCAATGTGGCAGTATGTTCATATGATAAACAAAAAGAATTCTACCCATCCTCTAACACCTCCACAATTCAAGTTTCTTTCTAATCCTATCCAGATTTATCCATTTGGCTTACTTTCCTAATTTAAATTCTTTTAATCAGGCCAGTTCCTTAAAGTCCTTTCCCAACAGTTAGCTTGTTTGGAGGGGAAATTGTTCACCTTCCTCTCTCTGCTAATCCAAACCTTACTATACATTCTTCAAAGTTCAGGTCAAGACCCCCATTACCTAAAAGCTTTATCTGACAGTCTTAGCACGTATTTTCTGCTTTCCTTAACATCTTAAATATTCATTATTTGTGTCATTTAAATGTCTGATCAGCCATAAAGACAATACACATGAAAAAAACAGGAGCTATGACTCAAAGACAGGAGCTTAACTCCAGCCTTAATACTTAAAATATATATTTAATTTTTAAAACTTCTGACCTATGAAATCCCAGGAAGGCTACCTAGACTTTGTAAAACTATGTACTCATTTATAAAATGGACAATAAAACCTGCTGTAGAGTATTGCTAGAATGTAAGATACATGAAAATACTTCGTAAACGTTAAACTATATGAATGCTAGTTATTATTAATATCCTGCCTATTAGCAGACTGTATCACATAGCATCCTAATAAAAACATGAAAAATTATATTAATCATTCTTGTATAAAATCATGTATTAAAACATACTTTTATATCTATTAAGGTTAGTGTAAAGTATCATGCTAATACGTGCCCACTACTTATCAGATTCTATTTTAACTTCTGTCCTTCTTTTCGCTCTTTTTCTTTTTTTTGGAGGTGCAAGAGAACTAAAGTTTGTTTCACTCGTGTTTGATGTCAACAGACATTATCTTATATTTAACTGTATAAATAACTTTCTTTACTGAAACCAAAGTTGAATCATCAAATTATAGCCTTTCCTCAAAACAAAAATCCTTATCTTACCAGTTATGCTGCTTGGGCCAGTTACATTTTAATTACCAACAAAGTAACAATAGCTTTTCATCTCTAAGTTATATTCCATAATATATTAACTTAAATAAAATGATTTTTGCCTTGCTGCTTCTAAAACAGCAATTACACCTTAACATTTATGGCAATTTATCCAAAACTTTGTTTCTGTATGTCTCTCTTACATGTCACCTTAGAAACTGCTGTTAACAGGTTCTTTTCAGTTTCAAGAACTAGGGAGAGAGATACTTTACTCAAGCAGTCACTATGGTAGTTATTTTAGCATCACAGAAAGTTAGAAACAGTGATTCTTACGCTGCAAACCTGTAATTTTCAAGTGTGCCAACCTTTGTGTTTGTGTGTGTGTGTGTGTGATTAAAACCACCAAATCTTCTGTCACTCTATTAGTACAGAGAACTTGTTTTTCCAGTTAAGTGAATAAGGCATTTAAAATGGTAAATCATATGGCTCAGTCTTCAAATGGTCTAAAGGTTAGAATTAAATTACCTCAGCAGGAACATACTGCTCCACAGCTGTAGCAACGGCTGCACAACAAATCCAGAGCAATACCATCACCGAGAGGACAAGAGTCGTGGTTAAAATCCACCCAGAGTTACTGAAAAAGATCAACGATCAGATTTCATAATGTAAGAAATAGGAGATTTTTAATAATGAAAGGCAATCAAACTTATATGCTTAGATTAATTAACACAATTAAAGCTTTGTGTACTACTTTTAAAACTATTAAAAGACATTTATAGATGGAAATACTATAATAGCTATTAGGGTGGTATATCTTTTCTCCCATTGCTCAAGTTTCTGTAAACATGGCTATATAATTTTCATAATAAAAATAGGTGTTCTGTTAAATATTTAAAATTAAAGCAACTACTTTGAAATTACATAAGACAAATGAAAGTGTCCAATAAGTTGTACATCATATGCATGTTATATTTAAGGTGTATGATGACACTTGCTTTACGAAATAGGTAAATTATGAAGTGATCTTTTGCATTATAAAAACATTCACAACAGATTTCCAGAAATTAGCTTCTCTAGAACACTTCAAGTATTCAACTTGTCACAATTTACTCATATGTCAATTTAAAGAATATATCTATTATGAGGCATTTTGTACCCATTATAGCATAACTCAGTAAAGCAATAGTTATATTGTTCTCATTAAAGTATCTTAAGGTAAAAGACCAGTTACAAGAATCAGCAGCTGGAGATTTTTTCCACAGTTGACCTACTGTTTGCCAGGCAATAAATTAAGACTTAAAGAAGATGGAAAAAAATCAAGCCATTTTTAAATATTTAAGAGTCTAATTCTAAAAAAATGAGTGAGTAATATAGGCAGTCCAATATTCACATCTGTGCTCAACTTAATAAAGATCTACACTTACCATCACAACCCATTCACTTGATGGGCTGCTGACATTTGAACATGCTATGGAAAAGATCTGCATATTAGCAAAAGAGATGGACTTTGCAAAATACATTGCATGTAAAAGGAGGGAACTCCTATATATGATGCTTTTAAAAAGTATTACACTTTAGAAGGATAATAGAGTAAAAAATATCTTTAATGAAAATAGTCTTTTCCACATTCCAGTCCTAACCTGGCTACTAAGGAATTCTTCCATGAAATAAGAAGGATCTATGTGATGTCTATTGATAGATTGTACAGTAAAAGCTACTTAAGCCAGAAAACAGGTTCATTTTAGAGTCAATCTGCTTCTTCAACTTCTACAACAAAACAATCCTACAGATTCTCAACTACCTTCATTATCTCCTGCTTTCTCTGTTGCCCTAATTCAGACCTCAGAGTTTTTTGGCTGATTTACTGTAGCTGTCCAACCTGGTCCTCTTCTCTCCCCTTCACATACAGGCCTCTTCCCAGTACTTTACTTCTTCTATTTAGTTCCCATTTACCTGGTTTGGTCAAATGCTGATTCTCCTGACTCTTCATATATACTAATTTACTTCATACTTTCAGTAAGAACCCAGTATTGCTTAAAAAAAGTCTTGAAAAAAAAAAAAAACACCTTGCTATCTTTTGTAGCAGCTAACCAAAATCTCTACTCATTATTTATTTCTATCTCCTCAGTAAATCCCTCCCTTTGAGACCTCTGAAAGATTTACTCTTTGTACTCTGTATAGGAGGGCTATGTGTGTATGATATATAGCAATCATTACTGTGTTGTTTTGTTGTTTAAATGTCTGTCTACCATATTTGACCTGAGAATTACACAGAGGCAGAGACTAAGCATCCTTCTTTTGGTCTCAAGTCCCTAACATAGTGGTGTGGCACACAACAGACTTTCCAAAAAGAAATGGCAAGTGAAAAATGAGTGTGACCTCAATTTCATTCTGGAGGCTATGAAGTTTAATAAAAAGAAGCACTGCAGTAGGACTCAGAAGACCAGATTCCATTGATTGGCTAGGTGATCTTGTATGTAGTCAGGGAAAAAGCATGGCCCTTTAGGAAAGAACTATGGCAGAATAGGATGAGTAAAAGATGTAGAATGAGAAAAAAAAGGTTTGAATTTAACACAGTGGATATATAACCTGAGGGCGGTTGATTCATCTCTCTGACCCACCTACTTACTTATGACAGCATAATGTTTTAAGAATCAAATGATATCACAGAGGAGGAGGAAGTATTAAAAAATAATACCTTTTATTAGAATGTAGGACACTAGCTTAATAAGTCATGTTTGTACTCAGAAACTTCTAAGGACTAAATATGTAGTTATAAATTACTTGTTTCCTAAGTTAAACACTTATAAAGTTACCTAAAATGCTAGATTTAAAAGAACATAAAATATAATGACAAAATGTAAAGTACAGGGCCTCCCCGGTGGCGCAGCGGTTAAGCGCTGTGCTGTGGAGCTGTCGGCAGCGGCGACGCGAGTTCGACGCCCGGCCGGGGAGAATCCCACATGGTGCGGCAGACCTCTCCTGCCTCACCCGCTGCTCCCCTCAGCAGTGTAGTTCTGATCTGCCTGTTCTGCTACCCGCTCTGTCTCTGGTGAACCCTCTCGCCGCCCCACAGCTCTGGCTTGTACCCCAGCTTGTATGTATAAATAAAAAAAAATAAATAAATAAAAATATCTAAAAAAAAAAAAAAAATGTAAAGTACAAGTCACCAGTAACATTCCAGGTAGTATAGTTTTGAGAATAAACTGTAAGTAAGATTAGGTGATTACTTGGGTTTCATAAAACTATCATACTACAACAAAAATCCTATATACCAGATAAAGAAAAAACTCTTTTTATGCACATTCATCAAAAGCAGCTTAGGGATGAAAGGAAAAATTTAAAGTTAAATTTCATTTTTTCACCTAGTCTTTAAAGATATTTTTCAGTGAAATACATTACTTTTTAGAGTCCATATAATGCTACTGATCTCTGAAAAACCTAACAAGAAACTATTTCTATCACAAAAAATTACACGAAGCATGCAGTCTGGACTACTGCTGCAGTACACTTGAGGTAGAACCACCCATTAGAGCATACACTTGGAGGGCAAGCACTTGTTTACTGCTCTACTCAAGTACTTGGTCTGGTATCTGACACAGAGTAGGCAATTATCAGTCAGTTTTATGGCTTACTTTCTCTTTTTGGGAGGGTGGCTAAGGGGGAGACTCATCAGAATCGTTGGAGGAGTAAAAGAGTCATACTTTGATAAAAATTTCCTCACTCTCAGAAAGTTTGAATTCCTTCCTGGGCGGGCATAAGGAACTCATTATGCTTACCTGCCCATAGTCCCTGCCATCCTTAAGAATTCTTGGCATAAAGTTAACATTTCTTTGTATAAAAGACAAAGTCCTCCTATCTATAGCCTTTACCTATTTCCTTTAGCTTCATATGTGTCTATGCACACAAAAATAGGACCCCAAACTGTTCAGACACACTTTAAATTAAAGCTTAATTTAAATGTCTGTAGAAGTACAATTCTTCACATAAACAAGGTATTCTAACAAAAGTAAGAATGTTTTTGTACTATAAAAAAACTTCTTGGGTTTTATTAAAGTAGTATGCATATTACCTTTTAAACAAATTGAAATATTCAAAAGTGTAAGTGTGGTAGGGAAAAGTTAAAACGTTTTTTTATTTTTGAGCAGTTAATATAATTTTAAATAATACAAAGGAATGCATCTCTTTGATATAAGTCATATTTTATCTCCAATACACATAAAGAGAAATACTTACAGAGAGAAGCATCTTAAAAAGCCTTCACTTTCTCCATCTTCGCGATAATTCCTGTGTGCTTGGGAACTTCTCAATTGCAGATCTGCTGAAATAAAAAGGCGTAAGACTATACCATAACCTATAATTCAAAAGCTAGTCTCAAGTAACTACTTCTAGATATATATCCTTTACAGATATTCACTAGATTTTATAAATATAATCTGATGCATTTTATAATGAACGGCAAATTGCTCTGGCACTTTAAAAATAAAATGGAGGGCTTCCCTGGTGGCACAATGGGTTGAGCGCAGTGCTGTGGAGCTGCGGTGCGAGTTCAATGCCCGGCTGTGAGGGAGAATCCCACATGGCGCAGCAGACCTCTCCTGCCTCGCCCGCTGCTTCCCTCAGCAGTGTATTTCTGATCTGCCTGTTCTGCTCCCCACTCTGTCTCTGGTGAACTCTCTCACTGCCCCACACCTCTGGCCTGCACCCCAGCTTGTATTCAAAAATAAAACAATCTTAAAAAAAAAAAAGGATATTCTACATTATGGATTTTCTATTTTATTCCCAAACTCTTACTGACATTGATGCTTTCTATTTAATTACATATGAATGAGCTTGAAGGGTAAAATTTGGTTTATTCTAAAATTAAAGGTGGTCTTCCATTATGTGCCATCACTATACACTCACTAAAATAGTAAGAATGTTAATTAAATCAGTATCTAGGGGCCTCCTCACAATGGGTTGAGTCGCAGCACTATGAAGCTATCCAGAGCCACTGCAGCACGAATTCGATACCTGGCCAAGGAGCTTCCCACCTGGCGCAGCAGGCCTTTCCTGTCTTGCCCGCCGTTCCCCACAGCAGTGTACTTCAGTCAATCTGCCTGTTCTGCTCCACACTCTGTCTCTGGTGAATCCTCTCACCGCCCCCCCACACCTCTGGTCTACACCCAGCTTGTATGCATAAATAAATAAATCTTAAAAAAATAAATAAAATAAATCAGTATCTAAACTATGGTATAAACTAGCACATTTTAAAAGGTAAACTCAGCTGCTTTTTTTTTTTTTAATTCATGTAAGTTAAAATTCACTTCTATCCTGGAAATAAAAACAGAGTAACTCTTACTTTCAGGTAGTTCACTATTTGGTTAATTTCTTGGGAAATACCAGAATATTTCATTAGTTCACTCTCAAACATCCCTAAAACAAATAGTGTTTTTAGAATAATGGTTCTCAAAGTGTGGCCCCTAGACTGATAACATCAATGAAATCTGGGAACCTGTTAGAAACAAAAATTGTCAGGTCCTATCCCAGATCTAGTAAATAGCAAACTTTGGAGATAGGGCTCAGAAATCTGTTTTAACAGGAGCTCCAGATCCTCATGCATATTAAAGTTTGAGACCAACATTTTAGAAATTATGTTTACCTTTCATTCCCATTAAAACATTCATTTAATGTTGTGGTTCTACCACAACCAGATTTAACCAATAAATTTTTTTTTTTGCCAAGTTACTTAAAATAAGACTTACAGGACATTTTGCTTAGTGATGATTCTTTCAAATTTGTAGATTCCTGTTCCAACTGTGGTGCATACTGGATTTCTGGCTTAGACTAAAATGATAATGAAAGCAATTAAGTCATTTGTACTTCTTAAGCTTTTCAGTAGCAAGTTCTATAACACATCATCTCTACAAACATTCAAATTGAGAAAAAGTAACAGAAGCATGATATAAAAAATAAAACACATTAACCACAATATATTTTAATTGCACTTCTTAAACATCAGATCCAATGCTTTGCAAAGAAACAGATTTCTGGCATTATCAAGTATTTAGTCAGTTTAACTTCCTGACAACATTTAAAAAAAAATAGAAAAAAGAGGCACAAATTACTACACACTGCATTAAATATGATACTCTACAAGAATAAGTTCTAATTCTAGTTGATCAGGAATAATTTAGAAGACTGCTAAAATTTTTAGTTAAGCACATATGATTCTCTATTTTTTTCTCCTCTGAAACATCCCATGCTTCCTTAAGTATGAGTAATTCATAAATTATAGCTAAACATCTCAGACTTTACATCTTTAATATAGCACTGATCCTTTGGAGTGGGGGTTTCTTCATCCTGGTTATATGCAAGCAGACAAAACCTTTGAAAGAGTTAAACTCACATTTAACCAGTAATGAATGAATGAGGGCTCTCCTCTAAGAGTCAGTTTAAGCTTTAACTTAAGTAGCTCTAGACCATAGAACTTGTTCATGAATTTAAAGAGAGAAAATTCTGTCTGTGTTTTACTTATTACCAAATTAAGTACAGATCAGGATACTACCAAAAACTCACACACTAGTCTTATATTAAGCTGTTCAATAACAATTAAAAGGGTTCTTTTAATTATTACCTGAGAGAAAGACAGGGCTAAACCATAATTTGTTAGCTGGTAAATTTGAGGAATTTAATTACCAAATTAAAACGGAGACTACATCACAGGGTGCCATTTGAATTCTGAGCTAAAATGACTTGAGTTCGAAGTTTAATTCTGTTACTTACTGACCAGGTGACCTTTAACAAACTAGACTTTCAGCTTCCTTATCAATAAAATAAGGATAATACAACCTCAAGTTGTTTGAAGATTTGAGAGAATATACGTTAAAATGCCTAGTTCATGAGAACTTTCAAGAAATAACATCACACAGAAAATAATGGGGGAAAATTACTTCTCTATGAGGCAATATTCTTTGTTAACAAGTTCTCTTGTAAGAGAAGATAAAAAGCACTGTAAACAATTAAAATTATGCCAAATCATATATACATCCACTACTTATATTTAAAGCATTTCTCTCCCATATCTAGAGATTTCATTACATCAACCTGACCACTATAAAACCTAGTTGACTCAGTGTTCTTGTTAGATAAAGATCAATGGGCTTTAAATTGGTTTCCAAAGGACAGAAGGGGAGGGTAAATCACATTGTTCCTGATGCTCAGTGTTTTTATGTGGTCCAAATAAATTATTATTTGATGATAAATATTTATCAGTGATCGAGTACATGGCCTTATAACAAGACATTTATTTAAGACATACATATTTATTGTTGTTGGCATTTAGTTCAATCTATGAAGCACAGTCATCACCTGGAATATAACTATTTTTCCATCATCAGCTTGAAGATAAAAAGTCCATGAAGAGGTTATGAAACTCTGTGCAGAATCCATCACGTCACTCCAGAATGACCTTACCAAAGTTAGAGGGAATAGTAGATGCATTTTTGGCATCAGGGACATGAGCTTAAAAAATTAAATCATGAGAAATATATTATTTTTTAAATATGTATATTTAAAAGAAGCAACATAGTCAAGACTCTTCAAATTCATATTGGGACAGGATAGGAACCTTAATCTATTATAATCATTAACATTAGAGTAAACAGTTATTTACACAAAGTAACTATGATAAAGCTTAAAATCTCTGGCTACTTTAATTTACCACCAAGTTTAGAAGCTACCTGTTACCTCTGTCAGAATAACAGGCTTTTGAATCAGGTCCAAAAAATGTGGAGAATCTTAAGATTTGATTAAATAAGGACTAACAAACCTCAAGAGGCATAAGGGGGAGGGACAAATAACACCATGCTCATCTTTAATGCTTTCATGTAAAATAAATCATGCTATAATGAGCATCAGTGAAAAAGAGGAAGGAAAAAATCAAAAGAATATACACATAAAATGAGAAACATCTGATAACCAAGCAGGGTGAGGAGAACATTTAAGGGCTAAAGAGTAAGTTACTGATAACATTTCAACATTAATTGGTATCATCTACCTTCCAGTTCTGACTTCTTGACTTAGTACAAGTGGACTCCTCTAGAGCACAAATGTGGGATACTATATGCTGAACTCTAGGGATAGCTTTGGTTCTGCTGTATTTCAAAGGAGAGGCATTATGGGGTATTAGCAATTTTTAAAATCAGAAGATCTTTATTCAATTTCCCCTCTTAATTGCTGTGAAATCTTTCATTGATTAATTCACTGAACAAGTATTTCACTGATTAGAAACTTGACGGTATCAGGGAACATGTACGTTTTATTGATCAATGCATACCTATGCTTAATCTGTGTCATCTACATAGGACAGAGGTTAAAGATAGGGTGATAAATGAGTGTACAGTGAGAGGCTCCTAACCCAAAATGGAGGTGAGAGGGAGTTCACAAAGGAATTCACATTCACAAAGGAATGACACCTGCCCACAGCCAAGAGAACTCACTAGGTAGGTGGGACACAGAGAAACAACACATGAATTATAAGGATTAAAAACTTACAGTATGTACACAATTAAGAGAAAAAGAAATAAAAATGGCTCTTAAACATTAGGAAATATATTTAACATTACTCATAATAAGAGAAACACAAATGAAACTTTGCCAGGGGCTGTGGGAGGAGGAAAGGAGAGTGACTGTTAATGGGTGATGAAAATGATCCAGAATTAGGTAATGATCATGGCTACACAGCTCTGTGAATATACTTAAAAACTACTAAATTGAATACTTTACAAGGGTGAATTTTATAATTTGTGAATTATATCTATTTATAAAATGGGTACAAATTTCATGGAGGGAATCCCACTTGCTCTGTTTTTCAAAATTAAAAACGCATTATCTCTTAAGTCAGCGGTTCTACTCCTATGATTTTATTATGTAGATATACTCATAAATGTGTAAAACATGCAAGATTATTTATAAATGAAAAAGATTAGAAATAAACTACACGTCCACAATTAAGGAACTGCTTAAGTTGTATGATACATCATACAATGGAATACTATCTAATAAAAAAATGAGTAAACATTCTTTATGTATATTTATATTTTATAAACGGAAGAATACATGTATCCTTGTACATGTACAAAACACCTCTATATTAGTAAACCTGGTTACACTGACATAGGAAAATGTGGCTAAGAAATACAGGGGCAGGAGCACTATATACTCTTTACACCCTTTGAGCTTTGTTCCATGAAGCTGTATTTTTTTTTTAAAGATTTATTTATTTATACATACAAGGTGGGGTACAGGCCAGAGGTGTGGGGTGGGGAGAGGGCCCACCAGAGACAGAGTGGGGAGCAGAACAGACAGATCAGAAACACACTGCTGAGGGGAGTAGCGGGCGAGGCAGGAGAGGTCTGCCGCACCATGTGGGAATCTCCCTGGCTGGGCTTCGAACTCAGATCGCGTGCTACGGACAGCTCCATAGAGCAGCGCTCAACCGCTGCGCCACCAGGGAGGCCCGAAGCTGTATTTCTTATGTGAAAGTTAATAAAATTAAGAAATTTTGTCCAGTTTGTAGTATAAAGTATGAGCAATGTGGAATTATAAGAGATGACACAGAAAAGATAATCAAGAGTCAGGCTGTGATAAGTGGTTTAGATTAACTCTGTATGTAATCTACTGAAATCTGGAAGATAGGAGAATGACAAGATGAACTTTCTATTTAGAAAAATATTGGGACACAGACTAAAAGATGTTGAAAGTGGGAAAATAGTTTGGAAGCTAATTTAGCAAGATATATAAGAAATGACAATTTGAGTTAAAGTAATGGCAGTTGGGATGGCAAAAACTACTGTGAGCTATCAATTTCTCTGAGGCTCAGTTTTTTTCATATGCAAATGGGGACAATATCTTCATTGGACCATCAGAAAAAAACAAATGTGATTATGGATATGAACATAACTTTCAATAGTAAAGCATTATATGTAACTATTCAATTAACTTTGCTATTTACAAACAAATAATTTGCTTACTGAAAACTACAATAAAAATATAACACTAAAATGGGACTAAGTGGGCAACAAATATTTCAATACAACTTAATGCAATCTAAGCATGCAATTCTGAAAGGGAGTATTATTTCATACTTGTTCTTGTCTCAATTCAGCAAATGGCAGTTGATTCTGGCAACCAAGATGGCAAGCATATTGCTCATCAGATTGGTAATATGCTTCTGTACATGCTGTAAGAGAAAAACAGTTAAATTATGAGGGAGAGAAAGCACACACATGAGCAGGAGTATAGAAAAGGAAAGGATTTGGCATTTTATGAAAAAAATTCTTAAACTTAAAAAGCATTACATTAATTTGAATTTCCAAATGTGGTAATGGTAGTAAGTGTATTATTTTAATAAAACCCCATATCTTCTACCTCCGACAAGTCAAATGTATCATTGTGTAAGAGTAATAATTACACACTCAGGCTCTGGCTACAGGATGTCAATTATATGAGGGGATCCTTAGAGCCAAGCTTTGCATAGTGGAAAATACAATGGACTGGCAATCTTAGAGTTTCGGCTCCATTATTTGTTCGCTATGCATGTGATCTGGCCTGAGGTATTCAACCTCTCTGTTGATTTCTTTATGTCTACAACGGAAATACCACCACGCACTTCAAGAGGCGGAATGAAAGATTTTAGTGATTTACACAAATGAAATAGTTTAGTGATTTAAACAAATATAAGGTCACTTAGTTGAGAAGCAAGGGAAAAAATAAAACAATCAGTCCGATACTCTAAATTCTGAGAAAATTGAACTTAGAAAATGTTTTGTAGCAGGTGATTCTAAAGTTAGAATGGGTCTCTACCGCATATACTCTCTTCATTTAGTTCACTAGAACCATTTCTTTCTTGTAACATAACACTTCACTATAATGTTAATTTTCTTTCCAACTCAGTCATGCATTTCTACTATACTTCTCAAAGGTGTTAGATAATAAACTGAGTAGCACTGTGCACATATAAAGATGATCAGTTAGGAGACTGGTAAGTAAAAAATAAGGTTATGACATCACAGAGACCAGATTTGAGTCATGGCATTGTGATAGGGAGAAAGGTACTTCCTGTTACAATGAATATACAGTGTACTATAATGAATGGAGAAAATTCCCATGATAGTATTTTTTAAAAGTTAGATGCCAATTTTGTCCTGATTTCTTTTATTTAAACACATCTTCAGCAAAAGTTAAAAGTTATTGACATGCCCCACAAAGAGACAACTATTAAATACTGAGCAAAAGCCTAATTCCATAAAAAAACATGGAAACACGGAATTAAGTCAACTGCCCTATACTGAGAGGCTCAGGAAAATTATAATAACCATTAAAAAGGTAGTGATGAATTATGAGTAGGGTAATTACTACTACATTTTTCTAAATCAAATGCTTAAACAAAGGTGTCCTATCCACAGTACAAAAAAGAAAAACACTTTCAACAAATAGAAATTTAAAGCCCATGAAATTTCTAGCAGCAGCTACTAATACTCTAACTCCATAATAATTAAAATAGGTTGAATGATTAGTTTAAAAGTACGAATGTGTGTTCTGATGAAAATAAAGAGCATAACACAACTCAAAATAAAAAAGACACCACTGTTGGGCCTACCTGGTGGCCTAAAGGTGAAGTTTCAGCACTATCACCTAGATGGCCTGAGTTAGATCTTTGGCCAGGGAGTTAACCAACATATGGTGCAGTAGACCTCTCCTGTCTCGCCCGCTGCTCCCCTCAGCAGTGTATTTCAGTAAATCCACCTGTTCTGCTCCCCACTCTGTCTCTGGTGAATCCTCTCACACTCTCCCCCCATACCTCTGGCCTACACCCCAGTTCTTCTATGCAATACATAAATAAAAACATGTTTAAAAAAACCCACCACTGTTATATACTGCTGATGTCATTAACATAGCATCTTACCAGATTCACATTCCAGTTTGGTCCGATTTAAATCAATTCCATCATCCACAAACTGACAAATTGAAAACAGCCTGCAACCTCTCTGACACGCGTATAATTCCTCTTCCTAGGGAGTTCAAGAACAGGGAGGATTACCGAAAAAGTCTTTTTCCCTCAAGTAAAAAAAGATCAAAAAGAAAGCAGTTAGTAGGGTTTATTATAAGCCGTCAAAAGGGGGGGAAAATGAATGGAACCAGGTAATATCTAAGACCTTTGCCATAGAAAGAGACTTTAGTTTCTTATTTTAAAAGTACTATTCAAAAAAAAGTCTAGTGGGTAAAAACATCATCTTCCCCCCATATTCTGTGGTCATATTTTGTGAGGAAGATTTTGAAAATAAAAATAATAAAAACAGAAGAATTTTAACAGACGTAGAAATGAGTAAGAAAGTACCAATGGTATGCATCTGCCACATAAATATTTATACAAATCACCAGGCTTATCAGAAAAAGTTACCATATCTACCTTCACCTTGGGAATGGTACCACAAAGGTCCCTATGAAATAGGTATACATATATACAAATGCTTACATGGAAGGATTTTAAAAACCTGGCTTACTTAACTGAAAACACAAACAGTGTGACTTATGGGAAAGGCCATTGGAATTAGTCAGACTTGGATTAAAAACTTTTAGGTAAGTAACTCGCTTAAGTTACTTTACTATCTAAATCTCAGCTTTCTCATCATGAAAGATAATTATTCTCCAAACTCCTCACTAATGCTGGAAGGCAGCTATTCCTAGCACAGTACCTGGGATATAGAAGGTGCTCAATAAATAGTAGTAGTGTTAATCACAGTAATAGATTTTAAAAGTAGAAAACAACATTTCAAGGCATCATTGTATATGTGTGGGATCTCAGCTTCCTCTTTACTGTTGACTGCTTAATAAGACTAATGAAAATGTCCTCAACAACCTTTCTCTGATGAAATACACACAGTATTTGAAACAAATCGGTCCATGTCGGGAGCCCCCTTAACTTACGGTGTGGTCCACTGTATACAAACTGGCAGGCACCTAGTAAGGAAGGAAACAGCATGTGCATACACCAGTTAGCAACCAATGGAATACAAAGGGATGCATTTCTTTCCAGCATAAGGATTAGTAAAAATTATGCAGCAGCAACACTGCATCAAGAAGAGATGGCTGCAGCCTAATATTAAACAATAATAATAAGCTCTAGTATATATCTTTGAAGTTATTACATTTTTGGACCTCAGTTCTAGTTGCATCATTGCTAAGATGGAAGTGAAAGAATTTTTACAGTTAATGTAAATGTCATACCTGAGTATCTTTTGTAGGCTTTGTAAAGCAGTGGAAGACTTTTCTTATGTCTTTGGAGCACCGTATATTTCCTTACATTGCGCAAAGGAAGTTTGAGCTCATTAGTGTGAGCTCTACCACATGTTTGTTTTATGTTCAGCTATGTTTTCTTTTGTTAGCCCAATAAACACTCCAGTGCTATTTTCAGAAGAGAGTATGGCACGGTGAAAAGAGCCTAGGTTCATGAATCAGCCTTGGTCTGAAGCTCAGCCTCACCATCTATTCTGTATAACCTTGGACAAATAAATCTTTCCCAGACAGTTTCCTGAGTTGTAAAACAGGGAAAATACTCATTCTTAAATACAAGGATTATATACTTATATACATAATGTCATTAGTATTATGCTATATCATCTGGTAAATAGACATCACAGCATTTAGTAATATATTTAATGGGCACAAACAATGTGCCAGGCACTGTACTAACAAAACAACACCTGGCACAGGGCAATCACTCCATAGGAAGCTATTAAGAATCATATCCTTATTCCAAGTGTTTAATTTTCTAGACAATATATTTCTAAGTAAATATTTTAAGCTCTGTTCACCCCAAGTGACTGGCAGGCTTATATACAATGTCACTCCTATGATTTAGAATACAAGGAAATGGTGCTCCTCACCAAACTGAATGCCAGTTAAATGACTGGAAGAAACCAATGACACTATCTATAGATTTTTATAAGCATCTTCTTATGCCGGGTAAAGTCAAATTAACCATTCTTATTGTTTAGCACTACCAATACTACACACACCAAACTGGTTTAATGATATATAGTAGAAATAACTATCTGTTGCCATGCGTTGGACACTATGCTCAGAGTGCCATATATTTAATCTTTAACCCTTATGTTAGCTCTGCAAGGTGTGAGGTTTTTTTGACAGCTGACAAAATGAAATTAGGAGATGTAAAAATGGAGCTGGGAATGGAAGCCAGGTTTGTACAGTTCCAGAGCCTACATTCTATTAAAAAATGGCCAGGCTGGCTCTAATCAGCTTTATTATTACATGACTTATAACTCTTGTATTTGGGTCCAGGCAAATTACGCAACTGCACTTTTGAGAAAAGTTAATAAGGTGAAATGTAATTTTAAAATATAATTTTAATTTTAAAATAACTACTTTCTTGCAACAAATAATTAATTCTGAAAGTCATTAAAATATTTGCCAGTTACAAATACCAGACCAAAAGAGGCCATATGAGCTTGTAGATTCATCTAATTTCTAATAACACATTACTTTTCCTGAACTGTAAAGTACAATAATTTGGATCTGGGCAAGGACCAACAGAAATCAGTAAATTATTTTTAATACAACTTTATAGTAGGAGGCAGCATAGCAGGTGGTTGTGAGAATAAGGATAAATAAGGGCAAATTCATAAATTTTAAATCCAAGACGTACAGGAAACAGATGATTTAGAATTCTTGGTGAGAAGAGCTTTAATATATGTATATCTCACATCAATTGTTAGAAAGCACTGATTATTATAAAAGTACTTAAAGGCCCCAGAAATGTTTATCTTTCAAATTGTTCTCCCAGTATCCTGGTTCACACTACAAATTTGCTGGGAAAACCTCAAAAAAGGAAAAAACAACAACAACACACCACAACCAAATGTTAGAATTAGTCAGTCTCCACCCAATTCCAGACCTAATCAATATTAATTAGCTCCCTCATACAATTCTCTTAATGATGAGAGAGTTTTAAGAAAATAATGTATTTAGGGACAGTATACATTGACTTAAGTCTGGAAGTCAGAATTTTCTACTGTTATTATTATTTATATTAATGTGTATTCCCCGTTGGTTTCCCACCACCAACTCACCCGTGAACCATCACCATAGTCCCTTGTGCTCTTTTCTGCCCCATTTTGAGCCCTTATCCTCCCCTTCTCTCGCTGAACAGAATTTCTTATTTCTCTCTTTTGATTGCTACATTAGCACCTGATTGGAAATTTTACTATAATCGCCTCTCCCGTGCCTTTTCTTGAAAATAGATAATCCTCATGCATTGCAAAACCCAGCAGTAAACAGACTATGGGAAGTGACAGAATTTAGAAAACTTCATTTCAAAGACCTGAAAGCACTTGCCAAAAAGAAACATTTTAAACGTCACTGGACGTGTCCTCAATGGTCACTTCGTAGTTTGAGAAGATCAAGACGACAAGCCACACGGTTAAGCAAGTAGCATGGGTAGCGAGACCAAGTAAAGACAAGAACCAAAAGTCCAGGAACACAAGCAAAAGAAAAGAATGGGGGAGAGGACAGGAGTGAGGAGAGAACATATACCTAAATTATATATGGGAAGGGTGGAAGAGTCACCAAGCAATTTAGGATGCTGAGGAAACAGTTCTTAAGAAGCTGAAAAGACAATTTGAGAAGTGGAATGGAATTTAAGGAAGGCAGCATCTGTGGTGGGACGGGGTGGGTGGGAGTTTGAAAGCAGGTTCACTCCACGACCCCTCCGGTCCCCCTACCAATCACTCCCCTAGCAAATTCTTTTCTTTACCCACCCCACGAATTCCCTCTGTCTTCGGCACTGAAAGCTAAGTTCTTTGAAAGCAGATAGCAGCTGCTTTTCGAAACCACCCCAGTCCCTAATCGCAGCGCTCTGCACACAGTAATTCATCACCGGCGGAAAGCCCTTCTCGGGCGTCGCACAGCTCCTTGGCTTACTTAACACTTTCATACTATAGCGGTATCGTCCACTTGCCTGACTCTCCGAACAGACTGCGGGCTGTAGGACTAAAGAGGCGCTCAGTAAACAGGAGTTAGGAATTAACCTCTTGCGGGCTTTCGAATTTGCTGCTGCCCCCCATCTCGCCGCCCCCTACCCTCCTTGAAGGTGGGGACCTCCCATTAATCTCCCGTATCCTCCTCTCCCCCCAACCCCCCCCCCTCCCGCCCAGGAATACTCATCTCCCTTGCAGCCCGCAAGCTCCCAGAGGAAAGGAGCAATCTTTTTCTTATCTGTGTGCCTGTGGGCTCCCCGGCTTATTACAGGGTAGGTGCAGCACAAACTTGTGGTTATTACAGCAGGAGCGGGATGAGGATAGGACTGGGGAAAAATTCAGGAGCCACACAGGTGAGAGACAGCGGCTGAAGGGGGGATTCAACAACCGGGTTCCCAGAACCTACAGAGATGTGCGAGAGCGGCCAAGGGAAGGGTTGTAGCCCGGTTTGGACGGGCCCTACCTTGGGGTAGGTGTGCAAGGGGTAGGTCAACTGACAGGCCCGGTGGCAAGACGCCGTATCACCCAAGACAGAATCAAACGCTTCAGCTGAAGCGGTTCCCGAGCCTCCGGCCAGGGCCATGGTCAGCAGCAGCAGCGGCGGAAGCCCCAGTTGGGCTCTTAACCAGAGACTCCCCTTCAGCGCCGCCATTTTGTTTGCCTCTGTCACAGCAGCTCAGCTTGTTGCTGTTTTCTTTTCAGGGTTTCCTCCTCCTTCCGGGACCAACCCCCTTCTCCGCCCCGCAGGCAGCTGCTTCCGCCTCCACAGTCTCCTCAGCTCCGCCTTGACCCGCCCCAAACTGCCGCCTCCCGCCCCACCTCTGGGTCTATGAAATTCTCCTAGGTTAGCGAGAGGAGGTGGACCTAACCATCGCGAGTGTTAGCGCACACACTTCCGGCATCTCTTGTCTTCGCGGGGCACGCTGGGGCGTGTAGTTTTCTATGGGTTAGACATGCACTGTGCCTTCGGAAAAGTTGGTCTCTGAGAACTACAGTCACCGTGGGCGCGCCCTCCTGCCTCTCCCTTTGCAGTGCGTTCTGGGGAGTGTGGTTTGTTGTGCTCCCAAGGCTCTCTGCCTGTTCGGAGAAACTACCGCCCTGGAGGGGAGCGTCTGTTTAGTTCCGACGCCTTAGGTTCAGGCGTGGGGTCCTCAGAAGGTGCACTCTGGAGGTGCCCAGCTGCTGACAGGCTTCCTTTCCTAGTGGATCTCACGTCAGATTGTTGTTAGGTACTGTTTCCCAGACTCCTGAGTTCTGTAGACAGAGGAAGCTTTACTGGGGTGGGGGGGTCCAGAACACGGCTGTCGTGGTTAGGGTCCTCTGACTACCAAGCAGGTGACTACTCCAGATCTTGATTGGTTGTTGGTTGCTAGGGGAACCCTTGGGATTGTGGCTATGGTGGAATAAAGTTGTTAAGCGGGCTTCATTGAAGCCCTACCATAACCCATCCTAAGTTGGAAGAGACTTTAGAAATCATCAGGGTCAAAAAAAAAAAAAAAAAAAAGAAAGAAGGAAATCATCAGGTTCAAAGAAGTCTGCCCCAAAATTGGAATCCCCTACACAACGTCTACTTCTGAAAGCTACGCACGTGTTAACTTAGAATGTAGGCCGATCTTTGTATACAGTTTCAGTTCTTAGGAAGATTTTTCAAGAGGAAATCTTCCTTCCTGTACTTTTCGCATAATTCAGAAATGCTTCCAGAGTTTGTAGAAGCCAATCGTGTCAAATCTAGAGAATACACATCATAGCAGTTTTGATGACGTTTTAGAATCTGCCCTTTTTCTATCAGACGGCCAGCACCGTGAAGGCAGTTGGAGTCTTCCAGCAATGGATAAATTCGTGATTCGAACACCTAGAATCCAGAATAGTCCTCAGAAGAAAGATCCTGGAAGAAAGATTTACAAGCAGGCCACGATTGAATCTCTGAAGGTGAGAGGGGATCTGGGACTAGAGAAAACGGGCATCCTACCCAGAGTGTTCCTGACAGCCTAATTTGTTTTCCCCATACCCTGTACAGACGTCCATTTATTAACCCCTGTACTTCTGCTATAGTCTTTTAATTTACTTTGGCTTTACGTTATGTTTTGCTAACTGGTAAGACATGTTTATTAGGAATATTAAAGTACCAAATGATTCTGTGTTTCCTATAAAAATTCAGGCTGGGTAATGATGCTGTACTCACATTTTATTGGCAAGACCTGTATCAAATGACCATTTTAACTACATCTGAACCTGGGATAGTGACTGTTATAATTTTTGCAACCTCTGAGCTCAGTCTAATTTCTGTTAGCAAATAAGATACAAGGAATAGATACAGGGTAGACAACCAACAATGAATCAGTGAACACAGGTACCCAATTAATGGAAAAGTAATTATTATTTCACTAAAAACAAAATTTAAAAACTTGCTTCTTGAACCTCTCCTACATTCTTTTGTTTTGCTCAGTTTTCAATACTGGTTCCTCTCCTTCCTCCAATAGACTCCTAAAGTTTGTGCCCTCAGAATTTTGTCTCTTTATGTATTCTGACCATTGTGACCTTATTTATCTTATGACTTACTCTATTGACGACTGCCAAACTTGTACCTTCAGCCTAGTTTTCTGAAGGTGAGAGTGGGCTCTGGGGCTAGAGAAAATATGCTGAGGACTATGAGAACAGGGTGGCATTCTGAGTGCTTGACTTTCACTCAGGTGGACTCCTCTTCCAGATATCCCATAGGCTTACCAGACTCAGACTAGAAAGCAATATAATGGGTATATGGAGACTTAAACTTTATAATGTTTTACATGAAATGGTAAAATGTTTTTTTCATTATAAATAGAATTACTCAGTACCTTTTTATGTGTTTGAACTTTTTAAAAATTCTTCAAATGAGAGGGCTTGAATTTTATCACCTAAGAAGTAGTCTTTTCCTAATTGGTTTTGTCAAACCTGTTATTTCGGGATTGCCATCCATACTGTAAGACCAGATGGTGTTTTGGAGAGCACTTCTTGTTCCACTACTCATTGTAGTTTTCCTGTTGGTATTTTGTGCCCACTTGTTACTCCAAATCATTCTGATAAGGACTTAAAATGTCTGTTTTTGGACCCATATATGGATAGAAATAAGGAAACATTCTTCAGTGCGTATGGAATTCTTCTCTCTGGGCTGACTCTTACATTTTTCTATTTCTGCCTTAAAATTCAGATCTGAAAGTTATAGTACTAAAAACTACTTGGTTTGTACAGGTAGAAATGGCTTTCTTCAGTTATACTGGGATAGAGATGAATAAATTGTTTCAGCTCTCAAGTTGCTTATTGTCTAGAAGATAGCCTTATAGATAAGTATATGCACAAAGCATAGATGTAGTAATAGAAGTCTGTGCAGATTACCAAGCATCCAAAAGGGAATAAGGAGAAATGTGGTAGGAGAAAGGCAAAAAAGACTTCATAGAGGAGGTTATACTTGAAGAGAGTCTTGAAAAATAAGTAAGTGTTAATCTGTGGTTGAATCCACAGTGAAATACTATGATTCATTTAGACAGCATCACATAGTTTTGTGTATCTGGAGCAAATGATAAAATTGAAAAGGATGTCAGGAGCCGAGTTATGTAAGACCTTTATGCCATGCTGAAGAGTTTGGTCTTTTGTAGTTTTAAATGCTGGAGTGATCTTATATGGAATCCTTAACCTTATTCCAACCATGTAGAATTAATAGATTAAAACCTTCATCTCAGAAAGAAATCCTCAGGTGCCAGAAGACAGAGGAAACTCAAACCCTGAGCTCTAAATGGGAACTGAAGCTGACTAGTTCTATAGAAACTAGATATAATGCTTAGGGGCTGGGGTTCTAGGGCCAGTAGGAGGACAGCAGATAAAGCTTCAGGCTAATACCCCCAGATGTAGCCAGGAGCCAAAGAAGGGCTATCGTGTTTGTGAAAAATGAACTAGAAAAATTCTATCGCTATTCCAAGGAAACAGCATGAAGGTTGTGACCTTTTTGTGGTTTGGGTTAGAAAAATAGTTGACTACAATAAATTAGAACCTGTCATTTATTTCTATGTAGATAGATATAGATATAGTTTAGAGTCATACTATCTTCAAAACTGAAAAAAATTAAAATAAAAAATGGTCCAGAACCAGGGAAACCCAAAGATCAAATTTGGCAAAGATAAAAATGAGATTTCCCTGTTAAGATACCTAACAATGCGGGGCACACAGGACTCCTATGGAAAATAATCTCCATTAAAGATGAATTATGGTCAAAAATTATAAACTCTACAAGAAAATAAATTACTAGGAGGGAGAATGAGCAGATAGATATAAGTAATAGAACTCTACATCAAGAAATTGAGATAAGAGAACGATGAAAGGGACTTTAAATATGTTTAAAATTTCACAGAAATAAAGAAAGAAATAGAAACTGTAAGAAAAGAATGGTATAGTATGAAAAGGTGGCAGACAGGGAGGGAAAAAACCAAAAACAACGTGTCCAATGGAGAAATGTATTTGTTGACACAGAAATATTATTAAATGGGTTAAAAGTAAACGAGCCATAGCTAGAGATGTGAATCAAAAGCGAGATTTGAGGAAACCACTTAGGATGCACCACAGAGAGAGAGAAATAGCAAAGAAAAATTAAGAGATATGAAGGACAAAAAAAGGAGGCATGTCTGTTTCTAATAGGAATTTATGAAGTAGAAGCTTCTGAGGAAGATACTGGTATAGAGTTCATTGAACATGCATTTTAAAAATTGTAGGGCAGTTACTGAAACAATAGAAATTGAATGTATAGCTTCCAAACCATAAAAAAAAAAAACAAGATTAAAGACAACTCAGGTTGTTAAATAGGAGATAATAAAGAAGTGGGGAAAAAAGAGGAAATATGTCCAGTTTATATCAGTAATCATAGAAAATGCAAATCAGTTAAAAATGCCTATTAAAAGAGAGAGATTCTCAGATCCAGTAGGTATTGGGGAACAAAATAAAGCAGCTCTAGGCTGTTTAAAGCATAGTAACCCAGAAAACTTGAAAGTAAAGTTTAAAGTAAAACTTGAAACTGTGTATTCCTCTGTCTGAAAGTAAATGGGCATATTCATCAAGTTCATTGAAGCAGTACTTAAAATAGGAAAAATATGAGGGGGGAAATTCTTAAATATTCATTAGGGGAATTGATTTAAAAATTCTAAGACATTTGTTTACAAGAATACTGGAAAGCTATCTAATGCTATTAAAATGTATTTAACAGGGTTTATATGTATCTGTACGGCTAAATCAAGAAAATATATTAGTGAAAATAACAAGTTGCAGAATGAAATCACATTTACCTTTTTTCTATTAAAAATAGCATCCCTTATCTGGCCTCATTTATTTATTTTTCATATCATTTAACACTAATAGTACTATTTTATATTGTGACAGTAGTAAAAAAGGACTTTGTGTCAATTTTGGCTAAGACTCCTAAAGGCTGAGAACAAAGCAATAGGCATCAAATGATGTTCACAAATGATTTTCTAGGTCCTCTACACAGAACTTGTGAAGATAGTACATGAAGACAAATTTTGGAATCCTGAACCCTTAGGTTGTAAAGACAGTTGAAGTTAAAGAAAGTGAGGAGAGAGAATTCCTTTGTATAAAGAATGAGGCCTTGTAGTATTTTCACTTGGAGAACTTACCTTCAATTCCTGGAGTTGGTGGACCAAAGATCAAACCTGTGCTTGAGAAATTCTAAAATCAGAGAGGATGGCCTACTAGTGGCAGAGGGAAGAGAAATGGCTGCTCTGGGAAGACTGTTACCCACAGAATTATTCAGGGCGAAGCTATGGGCATAGTGGAGAAAACGCTGGCTGGCTTAGAGTACAATTAAAGGGGCTAGATTCACAAGGATCCTTGGAAAGGCAGTGGGACCCCAACAGAGAGTCTGTGTGAAGTGGGTTGCCAAAAATTGGAGACTTAGGAAGTATTGCCAATGTTATAGGCACTGCAGGTGAGAGTTCTCCAAGGAGCCACAAAGTACCTCATACAAGAGACAGCTTTAAATATCTGCCAAGTCCAGAGAGCACAAAAACCTGATTAGCATGGTATCATAACAGAAAATGAGGTTTTTCCTGTCCCCCTCTCTTTTTTTCCCTATTCCAAACTCAGGAGGGTCAGAGACTAAAGCAAACAGGCAGGTGGGGAAGAGGAAAAGCAAAGATGAGGAAATAGAGGAATCAAATCCTCCTCCCACCATGGATCACCAGCGTGGAAGTAGACCCCAGCCAGGGGAGGAAGGTTTTTTGGGGTTCTTTTTGTTCAACTATCATATATATAAAAAAGTGGACATATTATGCATATATATCCTGACAGATTCTCACAAAGTGAACACACTTGTGTCACCGCTACCCAGGTCACAAAACAACATTATCAGAAGGCCCCAGTGCTTCCTTTAGTTCCCTAAGTGGGACAGTAGTAAATACCCAAGTCAGGATATGTTTTGTAATTATAAAAGCAACTTTATTATTTTGTCTCCTATTTTACTTTTAAAAAAAATCCTTAGTTGAAATAATTTCAGTACTATAGAAATGTCTCAACACCATACAAAGTACTTCTGCACCCCCTTCATCCAGATTCCTTAATTGTTAATGTTTTACACTTAATGGAATGATGCATATATGCTTAAGATATCATATCCTCCAAAATCCTCAAATAACGCAAAACACTGTCACTATAGCAAAGGTGATTCTGCTAATTTCTTCTAGGAATGAAAGGAGGAGAATGAGTTTGGTGAAGGGCGTAAGGAGACTTAAATTTTATAAAGGCTTATGTGAGGGCCTCCCTGGTGGCGCAGCGGTTAAGTGCTGTGCTGTGGAGCTGTCGGCAGCAGCGATGCGAGTTCGACGCCTGGCCGGGGAGAACCCCACATGGTGCAGCAGACCTCTCCTGCCTTGCCCGCTGCTCCCCTCAGCAGTGTATTTCTGATCTGCCTGTTCTGCTCCCCACTCTGTCCCTGGTGAAGCCTCTCACCGTTCCACACCTCTGGCCTGTACCCCAGCTGTATGTATAAATAAATAAATCTTAAAAAAAAAAAAAGGCTTATGTGAAATGGCAAAATGTTAACCTTCTTCATTACAAATAAGAGTTATTCGGTACCTTTTTAAGTGTTTGAAGTTTTAAAAAATTCTTCAAACAGGAGAGGATTTGAGTTTTACCACCTAGGAAGTAGGGAGCTGTTGAAGTGTGCTTTTAATTGTTGAAATAAATGTCTTTATGACTTCTCTGCTCTCTGTCCTTGCCTATAGAGTAAGTGAACTATAGGGTTGATTCACCCCAGCATCATTTTTCTTTTCTTCTCCTTCTTAGTGCCTCTCACTGCTAAGTGCCCAGTGGTGTCTGACATGGTAAGATTAAAACTTGCACTTTTCCTAATAGATGTAACTCTCTTCCTGATTTGCAGTAAGTAGAACCTGCTTTTAAGCAATTACCCATCATTTGGGGCCGTCACACGCACTGCTTTGGTTCAGGTCATAATCAATAATTCATATGTCAATGGGAGCCCCATTAGCTCAGGTGAAGGCAGATGTCTTTCTAATGAAAATGCTCCATTTTCCAAATGACTTTTCTTTTTCCCAGAGAGTTGTGGTTGTAGAAGACATAAAAAGATGGAAAACTATGCTGGAGCTTCCTGATCAAACCAAAGAGAATCTAGTTGAAGTCTTACGAGAATTGAAGAAGAAACTACCTTCCAGGGAAGTGTTAAAGTCAACAAAGATAGGTATGATCCTTATGAATTTTATGAAAAATGCTTTTATTTAGTCTTTTTGCTTCTTTTCCTCACTCCCTCAAAATTATCATATCAGTACTTCTCAAGCTATCTGTAGTGAAGGACCATTGTTTAAAAATTCTCTATTGGTTATAAACCAATACTTCTATAATATCTAATAAGATTATCAGAAAAATGAAAATATACAAAATAAAAGCCCCATTTTTTTAAAAGTAGTTTCAATAGATGTAAAATTACTCTCAGATTGCTTATGAAAGTTTCTAAATGCTTATTTACCTCCTGGACTAGTGACTAGCAATGATGTCTAGAGCTTTTGTATTTGATTCTGAGAGTGCAGAAATGAATGAGACTGGATTTGTGACCCCAAGGAACATAGGGTTTGGTGGAGAATAAGCATGGGGACAAATGGGAACAGTAAAATATGATAGATTATAAATAAAGACATATAGATAATGTCATGGGTACCACTTTTTTTTTCCCCATGGGTACCATTTTGATCTGTACCGGTATATGCTGGCACAAAGGAGAGAGTAGTTACTTACATCTGGGGGATTCAGAAAAGGCTTCCTAGAAGAGATAGCATTTCAGTTAAATTTTGAAAGATACTGGCTTTTCTGTGATGAGTAGAAATAACTTGCAAAATGTGGTTTATAAAAACAAAATGATGGTAACGTTGCCACTCCATCATTTATTATAGCATTGGAGATATTTAAAAGGTAAGTCAGGGACTGCATTGAATTGCCATTTTAGTACAGTACACAACTGTGAATAATATGCGAGGGAGGGCCAACATGTGTTCCTCAAGCTGCTCCCACCTCCCCAGGGAGTCCAGGGTAGTCATTCACAGCTGCTGTTCTTGCCCTCACTAGCGCAACCATTGCCTTCTCTGCCTCCCCTTGACCTCTTGTTCATGAGAAGCAGGAGAGAGAGCAGCTTCAGACTGGCGCTAACAGCTGGCAAGAGCTGTGTGAAATCCCCCAGAGGACCCCCCCAAGAGTCTTGAGAGTAGCACCCCTGTAATATAAACCAGAATCTGAGAAAATTAGATGCTTAAAGAACATAAAACCCTATCATTATAGCCAAGGAGACTTTCCCATCTGCTGCTGGATTTTTCTTTATAGGTTGTAGTCACTAGAGGGCAATAAGACCATTCATATGAACAGATAAGGTATTTCTACCAGTAGAGGGTACTAGTGATTAATATTTTATGACATGTATATATACGTTCATATGTGTATGTACATGTTCATACTTAGGCACACACCCCAAATACCAGATATGATCAAATCTTAAATATCAACATTAATAGGCTGGAATTTTCTTACAAATATAGGACAGATTATAGTTTTTTAAAATCATTTCTATTTGTCCTTTGAGTATATTTATGAGTGTGCTTTCAAGAATGGGCGTGTCTGATGTTTAGAGATTTCAATTCAAAGATCATAATGAATCCACAACAGCAGAACTTGACTTAAGAGGAGCTGGAAACCACCCAACTTTTTTTTTTTAAGATTTATTTATTTGTGCATACAAGCTGGGGTGTAGGCCAGAGGTGTGGGTGGTAAGAGGATTCACCAGAGACAGAGTGGGGAGCAGAACAGGCAGATTGACTGAAGTACACTGTTGAGGGGAGCAGCGGGCGAGGCAGGAGAGGTCTGCTGTGCCATGTGGGAAGCTCCCTGGCCAAGGATCGAACTTGTGTTGCAATGGCTCTGGATAGCTTCATAGTGCTGCGACTTAACCTGTTGCACCACCAGGGAGGCCTGAAACCATCCAACTTTTGAGTCTTGACCCTACCCAAAGCCTTCCTTAAGCCTGAGGTTGAATGGAATAAAGGGTTTCTCAGTTCCTTTGTAGTTGTATCAGTTGCTAGGCTAAAGATTTATTTAGATCATTGTGGAGAATATTTACATTCTTTCAACTTTAACCTCCTGCCTGTCCTATCCTGTGGGCTGTCAGGGACAAATATTTATTGAGTACCATCTTTGTGTTGGAACTGTGCTGGTATAATAATGAAGGAGGCAGATACTGCCTCTACCTTTTTGGAGTGAGCAGTCAAATGGAAGGACAGACAGTTTAATAAGAGTATCATACAATGTGATGAGTGCTCTGATGATAGGGAGAAGTTAGCCAAAGGACGTATATCTATCAGAAATACAGGAGAAGGTGTCGAAGAATGTATCAGGCAGGATGTGCATCATGTGAGTGGTATAGAGGGCTGGAGTGGAATAAACATGATACATTCCAGAAGCTAAAAGCAGCTCAGTGTGTTTGAAATGAAATAAGCTGGAGGGAGTGTCTGGACCAGATGGAGATAGCTCTTTGTAAGCCACTGAAACCAGTTTGGTGTTGGCATGTATATAAGTTATCTATCCTTGTGTAAAAATTACCCAAAATTTAGTAGCTCAAGTATTTATTATATTATGCAGTTTTTTGAGGGTCAAGAATCTGGGAGGTCCTGACTCACAGTCTCTTAGGAGGTTGCATACAAACTATTGGGTGGGACTACAGTTATCTTAAAGCTTGATGAGGGCTTGAAAATCTGCTCAAAGTGGCTCATTCATGGACTTGCTGGCAGGAGGCTTCAATCTCCTCATCACATGGACCTCTCCTTTGAGATCTAGAATAAGTTATCCAAGAGAAAATAACGTGTATGGGAACCAGGGACTTTTATACCCTAATCTTAGAAGTGACAGACCATCACTTTCGTTATATTCTGTTGGTCACACAGACCAACCCTGGTACAATTTGGGAGGCAACTACACAAGGGTTATGAATACCAAGGGATGAGGGGCTTCTGGGGGGTATCTTGTATTCTGGCTACCACAACATGTATTTCTTCTTTTAAACCTAGATATATTATACTTCCTAGACCTGCAGAATTAGTTTCATTTGTAGAAATTTTACAGACATTGTCTCTTCAAGAGTACCTGTATTTCATGTTCTTTATTCCTTCCTTCTGGGATTTTATAATTATTAGTGTGTTAGACCTTTTATTTTCAATATCCCTTAATGCCTGCTTTTTATCTCCTGTTTCTTGCAGAATTCAGGGCAGTTTTTTCAGATATATATCTTCCAAGTCACTAATTCTTTCTTTAGCAGATTCTAATCTGCTATTTAACCCATTTGTTAACTTCTATATTTTAAACACTCTTTTTATGTTTATGTTTCCTTTTTACCTCCTAAATCTGTTTCTTTTAAATATTTGTGCATTCTTGTGATTCGTGCATATATAATATATAGATTTTCTGTGTTCTTCATCCTGATATTTGTAGTCTTTGGGAATTTGTATTTGTCTTTATTGTTTCTGCTGACTTTTGTGGTGCTTGCCTTTCTATGTGCTTGTTGATTTTTCATTGTGAACTCATTATTTTATTTCATTCCATGGGAATTTTTTTGGACTCGATTGGAGAAATTTCCTTTGGAGGGGATTAGTTTCCTTTTTTGTTTCTGCCAATAGTCAAGGACCACTTTTCATCTGGAATTTTTTCACACTCTTCTCAAGGATCCTGGCTCAGTATGAGAGTACCAAGATTAGCTCTCCCACTTCATCACTGCCCAAAGCTAAGTATTTCAACAGCATTGCTATTAAAACTCATCCTTTGCTAAGCCTTCCTCTTTAGTCTTACTTTATGGAGGAGGGAAAGAGGTGACTTTTATTTGTAATCTAGTTGTACTACAGTGAAAATGTAGCTTTAGTCACCAAAACGTTTAGATTGTAAAGATGATAAATTGTTATTATTGCAGAATTTTGAATGGAGGAATTCCATACGCACATTTGCATTTTAGAAAACTCCATCTGACTTCTATGAAGGAAGTGTTGGAGAGAAACAAATCTTGAGGGAAGAAGCCCAATTAGGAAGCTACTAAAATACCTGGCTGAGAAATGAGGATGGCCTGGATGGAATAGCAGTCATGGGAATGGAGAAGCATGGCTAAAATCAAGAGATATAAATGGAATCAAATCCAAAGGATCTAGAGATTGATTGGATTTTGGGAATGAAGATAAAGGAGTGAAGGTTGAGGCACAGATTTCTTATATGGGCAAGTAGGTGAAAGACAGTACATCTCTTTAGGATAGGAAATAGCAGGTTTGGAGGTAGGGGAATAATAAGTTCAGTTTTAGACTAACCGTGTTTGATATACTGTGGGACATCCAAGAGGAAATATCTAACATGATAGTAAATGTACGAAGCTGATGCTAAGGAGAGACAGTAAATATATACTTGGGAGTCATCATCAACATATAGTTAGAAATTGAGGCAATGGAAATAGAAAAGCCTGCCTAGGTATAGAGTAAGAAAAAACAAGAGTCAAGTCTGAAATGCTGAAGCACACCAATGTGTAAGAGACTTGTAGAAGGTGTGAAGAGAGAAACAAAGGAAAATATGAGCGGATCCTGTCATGGGATGGGAAGCAGTGTTTCTAAGGGGGAGCTGGAGAGATTGGTCAGCAGTGTCTTTCGTTCTCAAGGGCCAAATGAGCTAAGTCTAAAAATTGCACATTGGATTTTGTCAAGGTGATCATTATTATTTTGGTAAGGGCAGTTTCAAGGGCAGAGTTAGGAACACATGCTTGAGAAGTGAGGGAAGTGATAAGGAAATGAACCTCTTCCAAGAAGTTTGGTATTGAAAGAGAGAGAGACAGCAGTATCAGAGAGGGAACATAGGATTGAAGAAAGTTCTAATTTTTTTAAAGAAGAGAGAATCTAACCTGCTGAGTGACAGGTTTGGAGAGAGACCTTATCAGCTTCCTGGATGGAACTTAGCAAGGATTGACTGTGGAGGTGAGGGGGAGAGAGAATGTCAAGATGCCTCTCACTTTGTTGCCACCTATACCCTCTCCACTGGTCCTCTCTGCCTTCAGACATCCAAAATTTAAATATCTTTTCCCCCTCTCTCTCTTACTTTGTTTGTCCTCTTCCTTTGATAGCCAAATGCTTTTAAAAATAATTTGTAATCACAACTCCCATTTCTGTCGATCCTACTCCTTCATTAAACCCTTTCCATGCTGGTTTCTCCAACAACCACTATTCCTCTCTCTTAGATCACAAGTGATTTCATTCTATTCAAATCCAATAATCTTGTCTCAGTTCTCATCTTCCCAGAACCATGAATTTGAGACCATTGATTACTCTTTTCTGTCAACATAATGACACGGAACTTGCTGCCAATTCTGTATCTACTTTTTAAATGTTTATTTCTTTTGTGGACCTTATCTGAGCTTGTGATTATTTAATTATTTTCTGTACTGAACAGTAGATCTTTGCCAGCAGGACCATGCTATTTTATTCATTAGTGCATTGCAAGCATTGGTGTGGCGTATAGCAGCAGCTCTGGATATAGTGATTAGATGAATAAAAACGACAGGCACCTAAAGTTTTCTCCATGGCTCTTTCTAGCTTTCTGTATCCCTGTTTTTTGCCTTTTTCTTCAGTCCTTGTCCCCTGTCCCCTAACAGAAAGTGCTTTACCATAAAGTTCATACCTTAGTCAGTTGTTGCTGCTTTTTTAGTCAGAGTCTGTCCACTTCACTAACTTGACTGAGGCCATAATTCAGATCACTCTTGGATACACATCTCCTGTCCTGATCTATTTTCGAATCTTAGATTTTTAGAAAAGTTTCAGTTTACATTTTTGCCATTTTCTTGATGGTAATCTTACTAATTTAATGGGTAAAAACAGTATTTTGTTTTTATTTGCTGCATAGAATCAGTTGGCTTTTATGTGTTTATTGGGACTTCATCTTTTTTGTGAATTGTGTTCTTTGTTTACTATTGAGATCTTAGAATTTTTGTTTTCTTTTCTGAGTTCTACAACTTAAAGTGTTATAAACTCTTATAAAGTCCATTTCATTATTTCAATTTATAAACAAGGAAACTGCAACCCAGAGAGATGAAGTGACTTATCCAGGGCCACATAGTGAGTCAGCACCAGCACTGTGGTGAGAATGCAGCTCTCCCGGGGCGTTGCTGTCTCCTGGTTAGCAGGCTGCCATTGTGCCCTGGGCCCCAGCCATATGTGCCTTTATTTTATTGGACCATTTCTATGGTTTCTGCCATCTGCTCAAACACACCTCTTTCAATCAGATTTTAGTGCTTTTTCTTGTTTACCCCAAATGGGAGTTTTCTCCTAGCGTTTCCATTTTAGTCAACATCCCTAACATTTTGCTTTGATGTAAACTCTTTAGGTGGAAATGTCTAGCAGGAAGTTGGAGATGTGGGACTGAAGCTCAGATGAGAGATTTAGACTAAAAATATGTATTTGGAAGTCATTTGCCTTGGAAGCATTTGCCTAAAATCACCTAAGTGGATGAGTTCTCTCAGTAAAAGAAAAGATTAAAGGCTAGAGGGTTGAACTTGAGTGAAGATCCACGGTGGAGAAGTGGGAGGAGGAAAAGTTGCTAGTGAAGGGGCAGAGAGAGTGTAACCAGAGAGCCAGGGCAGTACAGTGTCATGTGGACCACGGAGGAGAGTATTTTGACAGGCACAGGAGGGGAGTGGTCTTACTGTTCTCAAGTGGCCTGGGAACTTGCGCACCAGCAGAGTAAAGGCCTTTGGACCTGGCACTTAAGGGGGCCTCTGATACCAGGCCCTTTATTATAAAGGAAACCAGTGGGCAAAGGGTACCTAGCAATTGGCTGATGCAGCAGTGCAGGTTGGCCTTGCACTCAAGCTGGTGAGCAAGCATCTCCTCTCTTGCAATACAGTATATGTGGATAGTCTGGGGAAAGTTTTATGTCACTCATATTGATCTGATTTCAGAGATGCCTTATTTTTATTTATGATTGATTGACAACAGCAATACTCCTATACGTACCAAATGCTTTTACAAGTATGAACTCACTTGATCTATATAACAATTCTGAAGGTAAATGTTATCATTTTCCCTATTTGACAAGTGGGAAAACTAAAGCTTGGAGAGCTTAAAGTAACTTGCCCCAGGTCAGAAAACCAAATAATAAGTGACAAAGCTAAGATGTTCTTATACCTTGTCATATCACTTCCTGAAACTTAAAGATGCACCTTTTGTCCATGGCAAACTTACTGTCCTTGAAGACCAAGATGAAGCATAAGCTTCTACATGAAGCTAAAAAGAATTTGTTGAATGAATGAATGAATGAGCTGGTGAGTGAGTGAATAAACATGTATATGATGTAACGCACCCACAGACACAGCATAAGTTAGGAGAAGGACTTTCAAGTAACTTTTTATTCTCAAGTTGTTTTGTAGATTCCCATTGCTTCAGCAATCCCTGAACTATGAACACTGTCATGACAAATTGACTTAAAACAACACCAATTTATTATTTTGTAATAATAAGTTCATTATGGGTCGCACTGGGCTGAGATCAAGGTGTTGACAGGGCTTATGTTCTTTTCTGGAGACTCTAGGGGAGAATCTGTTTCCTTGCCTTTTCCAGTTTCTAGAAGCTACTTGTATTCCTGGACTTGTACTTCCCTTCCTCCATCTTCAGAATTAGCAATGGTGGGTCAGATTCTTTTTACACCTCATCTGTCTGACCCTCTCTTCTACTTTTAAGGGCATTTATAATTAGGTTGGGCCTACCTAAATAATCTAGGTGCCTAGATAATCTAGGCACTGCTTGCTTTAACCTTAACCTTAACTATATCTGCTAAATCCCTTCATATAAGGTAGTATATTCACATGTTCTGAGGATTAAGGCATGGATATCTTTGTGTGCCATTACTTTTCCTACCGTAACCTTCATGTTATGCCCTGCTATTTCAGACTCTTGTTCACTCTGCTTTTTGTGTGAGTCCTGTCTCTCTGAGTCATTGTCAGGACTCAGGACAAGAATTACCTCTTTCATGGTATTCCCTGATTTCCTTTGCCAGATGAACTGACTTCCTTGTCCTTTTGGCCCTCCCTAGAGGTCCCCTTTCAATACTCTCTCAGGAGCTGTAGTATATTGATGACCCTGTTTTTATTTCGGTGTCTTCTCCTATGCTTAGACCTACTTGGAGCTGCTGGAGTGCAGGGCTATCCCTTGCTAAATATGCTATCCCAGTGTCTACCACAGGGCCTGGTATTTGTAATGTTTGTTACATGATCGAAAGACTGCTTCCTGCTGGGAATTTGTCTTAACAATGTGCTGGATGCAGAAGCCCTCTACCCTTAGGCCCAGGGGACTTGACCTAGATCATAAGACCAGCCAGTGGCACTGCTTGCTTTAAAACATAAACTTCATGGAGCAAATAATGACTTTTTGCAGATCATTAACTTCCTTGATGTAGCTACTGACCAACTTGTGACCTTGGAGAAAGGTCACGGAACCTCGTTTTTTTCATCTGAATCAGGAGGAGGTAGGACTGTATGATCACCAGAGGCAATAGTATAGAGTTAAAGCGTGAGCTCTGGAATCAGACTGCCTACATCTGAAACCTGGCCCGGCTTCTTATTTGCTCTCGTCTTTGGAGTTACTTAACCTCTTAATTCCTTGGCTCTCTACTTGTTAAGTGGGGTGGAAGCACCTACTTCATAGGGTTGTTCTGAGGAGTAAACTAGTTAAAAGTATGTAAAGCACTTAAAACAGTGGCCAACTGTCATTATCGTGAAGTTCCCTTTGTGATCTAAAATTTATGATTTTGCCTTTTTTTTTTTTCTATAAGAGGGTTCTGTAGACTCCCTCTCTTCTCTTTTCCTGCCCCAAACTGGAGTGCCTTTCCTGTCATCATTCTTCTTTGTCTACTCCTCCCTCTTGCTGACAATCTTGCAAACCACTGGACTCCCCTGTAGCCTTACTCCCTGCTTCTGCTGGGATGGTTTCCCTGGTGTTGGCAGAGGCTCCTGACCAGTTTGGGTGAGGCTCCTCTGGGAGATATCTGTGGGGTGTACTCCCCCCTGTTGGCGACAAGCAGTGAGTCCACTGCTCTCGCTTGGCAGTTAAAGCCCTCTGCCTTTTGGCAACCAACGTCTCAGGCCTATGCTCTTCTGATTAGGAGTATCAAGAAGGCGAACAACATCATCTTAACAGAGCTTCACTGAACACTTCCATGTGCCAGTCACTACTAACAGAGAAGTACAGGGTATTAGGGCTTAAGGGCACAGGCTACGATTCAGGCCGCTCTGTTCAAATCCTGACTTCCACACTTACTTGCTGTGAATCTGTGGGCAACGAACTGAGCTTCAGTTCCTCATATGTAAAAATGCTATATAATAATAGTACTTAATTCATTGTTTGGTTATAAAAATTAAATGAGATAACTCACATAAAATTTGCAGTAGAAGCAGCAAGAATCCTTGGCGATGGATAAAAGAAATCTTTCATTTCCCCATTGCCTTTACATTTGGTTCTTTACAGTATAGTTCCATTATTTTGTTTGCAATTATGTGATTTTCCCAATCAGCTGCATCCATATTCAAATGTTAGTGCAAAATCAATTTGAAAGCCAAATGTAAATGGCTTTCTCTTTGTTTGATTCAGCTCAGCAAACATTTTTTGATTGTTCTGTGCTAGATCCTGGTGGGAACTGGGAGTAGGACTTGGACTAGGTATGGATTTTGTTCTCAGGATGTTTACAGTTTAGAGGGGAGGTAAAAGGGTAAGAGCACTGGAGTGAGAGAAGGGAGGAAAGGGGGTGGCATGGTGAGAGGTAAGGCCAAAGAAGTTCTCAGTAAGTGAGAGCTTGAATGCTATACTTAGAAATCAACTTGAGAGAGTGAAGAGAGACATGAAAGGACTTTTGGTAAGGGAGTTATGTGATCAAATTGTGTTTCTGAAGGGTTATTTGGACTGATGTAGAGGCTGAATTGGAATAGGCCAGACTGGTAACCCAGATGAAAGAATTAGTGCAGCAGATCTGCGGAGAGGTGAGGAGGACCAGAACCAGGGCGGCAGTGAGGATAGAGAGGGACGTAAGAAAGAAAGGGAAAAGATAGAAGAAACGTTAAGGAACTTGAAATGATGGGTGGATCGTGGTGGAATTGTGTGGCAAGAAATACAGGAGCAGGGACTGAGGGACGTGATGATGAGTTCCATTTTAGCAATGTTGACTGAGAGGCTTGCAACATAAATGGGTGAGATGTCCAGTACCAGACCAGATATTTGGGCCTTGTGCTTAGTGAGTGCCTCTGGGCTAAGATACCTGTTTGGGAGTCACCTGCTTGCAGGTGGTCGCTGAACCACAGGAATGGGTAAGATTATTCAGGGAAGGCAGGTGGAGAAAGAAGAGAAGAGGCTGAGCACAACACCCCCATTGGGGTTCACAGATAATTAAAAGATTGGGCAAAGGATGTGCAACCAGCAAAAGAGATAGAGAAGGAAGTAGAGAACTGGCAATAGGTGATATCTCAAAAAAAAAAAAAAAGCAGCGGAAGAAAGTATTTCAGAAGGAAGATGGTAGGAGTATCCGATGCCAGAGAGGGCTCAAGTAACATCAGGCTGGAGAAGGTCCATTGGATTCAACAAGTAGAAGGATTCTGAGGGGCTTCTGCATCTTCAGTTATCATATATAAAACTGGGTCACCCTTGAAGACAAAGGAGGATAAGGTGGGGAACACATGACGGGATGGATCTCTGTCCCAAAACACTGAATATACCTCTGTTATAACACAGCCCAGTCTGTTAGGATTTTACAGGTTGTGCCTCCCAGGAGGCTGTGAGCTGAACTGCATAGATACACAGGCCCACTATGCAGAAGAAGCCCCCACTAATTGCATTGTAAATTCTCCTAGAACTTTTTTCACTGCATATAAACAACTACATTTATATATACACACAGATGAAATTTAAAAATAAATACTGGCTTATACTGTGCATGCTCTTCTGAGAACCTGCTCTTTTCACTCAACTTAGTCATTTCTTTCCATGTTACTACTGTTGAGCTGTCTTTATTGGCTACAAAGTATTCATTGTTTGAACCACTATAATTTATTTAACAATTGGATCAGTAATGATGAACATGTGGATTGTTTCTAGCTTTTTGCTACCATGAATAGTACTGGCATAAATATTTTTTGTGCCTGTATCTTCTTTGTACACTTTGGCAGGGTGAATGTAGATTAAATTGAAGGGATTTTTTTTAATCATCTCTCCACTCTCAACACCAGGCATAAAATAAATGCTCAGTAAAAATGTTAAAATGCCCCAAATTTAGGTCTCTGAGGTCCTGCATTGTCTCATTTATCACTGTATTTTTAGCATCTACATCAGTGACCAACAGCACCCAAAAAATTGTTTGCTGAATGAGTAATCTTAAAAATAGGGAGAACTCTACTCAGAAAAAGGAAGTATCAGTAGTGACTTCAGTTTGAAGTGATGTGTGTTTCAGAAGCCCCTCACTAAGCTTTGAGAACTCGGAAACACCTGGGGACATTTCTGATGAGTGTTCTGCATTTCTCCTCCTCTCGCTCCTTGTGTGTGATGAGTGTTTATGTACTCCTTCCCCTGGGCAGAAGAAAGGCTGGACAAAAATTGTTGATAAATAATTGGTTAGAGTGAGAAATTGGACTTTGTCTTCCTTTCAAAGTTCCGCTTCTTTTTCACCTCCAGGCTGATCTTCACAGAACGTCTTAAGGCAGGGGCAGTCTCTTGTTCCACCTGCATGAAAACTACGTAGCATTAGGCCTTGTACAGAGAGTAGACCGTCACCATATCTATGGAGAGTAAATGAGCCAAGCAAGTGTTGGGCTGTACAGTTGACCTAATCTGCGAATTTTTCTAAATGTTTTGATCATTTTCCCAATTTAAATCCTTTCCCACTTTGTTCAATGACAGGGTCTTTTCATGAGCTTCATTTTTCTACTTTCTAGGTCTAGTTATTTTTTGTGTGCCATTCTATGTAATTTTAATTACTATTGCTTTATAATATGCTCTGTTAGCTTTTAAGACTTGTTATACCTCATGATCCTCATTTTCAAAATAGTATTTTATACCTCTACCTATTTATATTTCTGAAAGACACCTAAAAAGATTTGAATGTATTCTAATAAAAACAGCCTGTTGAGATTTTTGTTTAGGATTACATTAAATCTGCAAATTAATTTCTGTTTTGGCATCTTTGTGCTCATCTTTCTGTCATATAATATGGTACATTTTCTCCCGTAATTCAAATCTTCTGGTATATATTTTAGTTAAAATATATATTGTTCTTCATATGCGTCTCTAATTCCATCATCTTTTATTGAACACCCACTCACCCCATCCCCTACCTCCTACCACTGGCTCAACCCCTGTAGGTACAAAGATGAAGTGTCACAGTTCTTGCGCTTTTTTGATGGGCAATAGAGATAAATGATCAGATAATGGCAAGTGATTATAAAACTCATTATGATAAACACAGAAGCATAAACTGCTAAGGAATCACAGAAGAGGGCTACCAACCAAAGCTGGAAGTGTTTAGGAGGATTTCCTGGAAGAGGGGAATACTGAACTGAACCTTAAAGGCAGTATGAAAGTTAACCAGATGAAGAGGAAAAAAAAGAGTATTCCAGTCAGACAGATTGTTCCCAGGAGTATATGTTCAAAAAAAAAGCAACAAGAAAAAGTAATTGCAACATTTTAGGAGATGCACAGAGCTGTTATATAGGACACAGTGGAAAGTAGCTGCAAATGAAGCTAGGAAAGTGGGATGGTGGAAGATTGTAAAAGGACTTGTGTGACAGCAGTTTCGACATAGAGTTGAAAGGTTAAGTGGAGGAGTGAAATGACCAGATTTATGTTTTAGAAAAATTTTCTCTAAAGAGAAAATAATAAAGTTAAATGGAAACCACTTTGGTTGCAGTATAGAAGATGGCATTAAGGGGTTCCAAACAGATAAAGAGACTAATGTGTGTGGGTGAATGGGGGCTGTTGGAGGCCTCTGGAGTGACGTGGCCTATGGCAAGGGCAGTGGTAATAGAGGTGGAGAAAAGGGGCAGATCCAGAGGTAAGTGCACATACAAACAGCACCTGGGCACACTCACACCCTCTCTTGTTAATGTGTTGCTGAATGGTTTTAAGTTTTTACTAGTTTAAGCAGGATTTTCCCCCTTTGTATTCTGACTGATCATTGCTACTATAAGGAAGCAACTGATTTTTAAAAAATACATCTGTCTTGCATTCTTCCACTTCCTGAACTTTTAATTCTAAGGATTAAGTCGATTTCTTTGACATTTATATATATTTATTTTTACACACACATACACACACGCAATTATCCGTCGTTTTTCCTATTTTTATTATATCTCAAAAATATTTAAAAATAGGGCCTCCCCGGTGGCGCAGTGGTTAAGCGCTGCACTGTGGAGCTGTCGGCAGCGGCGATGTGAGTTCGACGCCCGGCCAGGGAGAATCCCACATGGTGCGGCAGACCTCTCCTGCCTCGCCCGCTGCTCCCCTCAGCAGTGTATTTCTGATCTGCCTGTTCTGCTACCCGCTCTGTCTCTGGTGAGCCCTCTCGCCGCCCCACACCTCTGGCCTGTACCCCAGCTTGTATGTATAAATAAAAAAAATATATATATTTAAAAATAGAATAGTATAACATACTCCCATGTACTTTTCACCAAGCTTTAGTAACTCTTAAGATTTTGTCCCACTTACATCATCTGTTCCTTTTTTATGTTTTTGTGCTATTGAAGTATTTTAAAGCAGAATCTCAGGGCCTCCCTGATGGTGCAATGGGTTACGTCTCAGCACTGTGAAGCTATCCCCAGCCAGGGAGCTTCCCATATGGCGCAGCAGACCTCCCCTGCCTCGCCTGCTGCTCCCCTCAGCAGTGTACTTCAGTCGATCTGCCTGTTCTGCTCCCCAGTCTGTCTCTGGTGAATCCTCTCACTCCCCACACCTCTGGCCTATACCCCAGCTTGTATGCATAAATAAGTAAATCTTTAAAAAATAAAAATAAAGCAGAATCTCAGGCCTCTTGTCATTTCAGCTCATATACTTCTAAAAAAATAAGGATGTTTTTCCATATAACCACAGTATCATTAATCGTGCTTAACAAAATCAACACTATTTCCTTGATATATATAATTTAATACCTAGTATATATTTACATTCCTTGTTTGAAAAAAATCTTTTAATACTTGGTTTGTTTCAATCACTATTGAATCACACATCATATTTGGTAATGGACTTAAAAGACTTATTTATTTTTTAATTTGTGTCTTTTACATTACTGTTTATTCCCTGTAGGTTTCCCACCACCAATTCACCCGTGAACCGTCACCACAGTCCCCTGTGCTCCCCTCTCCCCCGTTCTGCGCCCCAATCCTCCCCCCTCTCTCGCTGGTTGACGCTCTTGTATTTGGTTTCCCTATATTCCTGTTATGAGACCATTCGATATTTTTCTTTAAAAGACTTTTTTAACCTATAGAATACCCTAACCTTATCCTATCAGTTTAAAAAATGCCATTGAATATAGAAGAGATCATGTCTGTTTACTTGTAGAATGTCCCACATTCGGGATTTGTCTGTTTCCTCATACCATTAATAAATAATGTGTATTCTGGTTCTCATGTTTTCTATACACTAGAGGTTAGCTTTGAATGACTAGTTAGATCTTGGTTCATCTTTTCTTTGGGGGGAGGGTGCGAAACTACTTCCTTGCTAGTGCTGTGAGGTGGTACCTCTGATAGTCCCATTCTTAGGGATGTTATGATTGATCAGGGGTTCAGGTGATGACAGCACACCCCTCCATTATAAATTTCCCATCAGGTTTTCAGAGAATGAGTTTATTCCCTGATTGTCACCTGAATAAGTTATTTCATGATGGGCTAAAAAATTTTCTAAATTCTGTCAATCTTTTCACATTTTTTAGCTGAATAAAGAACATTCCCTCACCAGCTGGGGCTATTTGAAATATAATATGTACTGAAAATATAAAATAAATGCATAATTAATTTTCTTTTATTGTAATTTTTTGGATTAAGGAATTGGTACCTCAGTTGTTCTATTTTAAGTATCTGGGTAATGCTCCTATTTTATGATTACATTGGCTAGTCCAGTGATTCTCCCCCATGATTATTCTGTTATTTCAGCCTTTGAGAAACGCATCTACATTTGCCCAGCAGCCTTTGCATACCTAAGGAGCCTTACCTCCTAAGTATGTGAATGCCTTTCTGAGTATCACATGTCAGTCCATCTTGTCCTTTCTTTCCAGGAAACCAACAATCTTTCCTTTGGTTTCTCTTCTCTTGTCCCAGGTCACACTGTGAGCAAGATGCGTCAACATTCAGATTCAGAAGTGGCTTGTCTTGCCAGAGAAGTTTACACCGAGTGGAGAACTTTCACTGAAAAACATTTGAATAGGCCTTCTATTGAAGTCCGAAGTGATTCCAAAACTGAAACATTGAGGAAGAATGCCCAGAAATTACTCTCAGAAGCCTTGGAATTAGAGGTAATGTCCTGTTTGGAATGTGACTAGGCTTTCATGTTTTCATAATAGAGTTTCATAGTCTCAGTATTGTGGTTTTTCTTGGTTTTACTAACTGGTTATTTGAACTGGTTTTTCTTTAAGAATTTTGGATTTGTAAGCATTCTGGGAGACAGTGATGTAGAAAGAGCACAGGCTTTGAACCTGTAAGACCTGGGTTAAAACCTTGGCTCCTAGTGCGTGCTAGTTGCTCACTCACTGCTCCTGTAGTGTGATATACCTTAGGCAAGCCCCTTACCATTTCTGAGGCTTGATTTTTTATCTGTAAAATGAGGATTATAATTTCTATCACATTAGGTCATTAGGTTAATAAAATAAACAGTTTATACACAGGAATAGTACAGTGCCTAGTAATTAGAAGTCATATAATGAATGTTGGTTCTTTTCCCACTGAAAATTCTTACCCTTCTCACTGAAACAAAAATTCTGGGTTGGACTCTGCTGTTAGACATCGATGGCAAAATAAATAGCTGTCTGTTGAAAAGACTTTACTCTCCCCTTTTTTATTAACACTCAAACCTTTACTTCTGAGGCATAAAATCACTTGACTAGATATAATCCCTATCATCTTCATAGGCAGCTGTTCAGATGATGTTAGTGGTTGGAGTTATACATGCTAGAAGGACTTTTTTTTTTTAAGGTTTATTTATTTATACATACAAGCTGGGGTATAAGCCAGAGTCATGGGGCGGTGAGAGGGTTCACCAGATACAGAGTGGGGAGCAGAACAGGCAGATCAGATACACTGCTGAGGGGAGCAGCGGGCGAGGCAGGAGAGGTCTTGCCGCACCATGTGGGATTCTCTCCAGCCGGGCGTCGAACTCGCATTTCGCGCTGCCGACAGCTCCACAGCTCAGCGCTCAACCCCTGCGCCACCAGGGAGGCCCATCTAGAAGGACTTTTGCTCACTAACAATGTTCATCATCAAACAAATCTTATAGGGCAGTTAATATTCTACATTTTATTTTTCCTATTCTCAAGTTATTCATATTAAAATATCCTTAAAAGATATTAACAAAAGAAACAACTCAGAAATATGGTTTAAATCTGTTAACTGCATTCTCTGAAAATATATTTTACCTTTTCTGTCTCAATAATACGTCCACAAAGAAAAGGCAAATGGACTGGTGGCATATTATTTACTTTTTAAAAATAAAGTTTTGGGTTTTTTAATATAAACTGATGATAGAAAATGAGAAAAATATAGAAAAATAAAATCACCATCAAATCTCTCCCCTCTTTTGCCCTCCAACATAATGCTGTTAACATTTTAGTGCATTTCCTTTTTGGTAAATTATTATTGTTCTTTAAAGAAATGTTGGGCAAATTACGATTATCCCAGATTTATTCAGGAACAAGTTTATATGTCAAATGTTCCATAAGATGTTTTTGGTGAATCCTCTCACCCCTCCACACCTCTGGCCTACACCCCAGTTCTTGTATGTATAAATAAATAAAAATAAATCTTTATTGATTAAATAGCATTGCAGGAATTTAACATACAGTTATTCACATTTGTGTTATCTCTTTAATACTGATCAGTATCAGTATCATTTTGTATAACCTTTCCTAGATATCTTTATTTTATCACATTTATAATTTTTAATGTGTATTTGACAGTGCACTGAATTGGTATGCTTTAGGCATGCTTAGCTTTTCCTAAAGGAAGCTTTAATGTGAAGCTTAGAAGAAAGGGAAAAATATGAAGATTATAAGTCTAATTTTCCAGAGTATCGATTAACCAACAAGACTTGCTATTTGAGGGCCTCCCTGGTGGCACAGCGGTTAAGCGCTGCGCTGTGGAGCTGTCGGCAGCGGCGATGCGAGTTCGACGCCCAGCCGGGGAGAATCCCACATGGTGCGACAGACCTCTCCTGCCTCGCCCATTGCTCTCCTCAGCAGTGTATTTCTGATCTGCCTGTTCTGCTCCCCACTCTGTCTCTGGTGAAGCCTCTCGCCACTCCACACCTCTGGCCTGTACCCAGCTGTATGTATAAATAAATCTTTAAAAAAAAAAAAAAAAGACTTGCTATTTGATATTTTAAGTAAAGTTTATTTTTTAAATAAGTCAAAATTATTACAGAAACAGAGTGTGGGTATATAATATGTAGTTAATGTGGTGGTAAATACCAGTTCCCTGTGGTATCTTTTTAAGTAAATGATAATAACGAAGCTATGCTTGTAAGGATTAATGAGCAGTTTGCCTGCTATATTAAACTCCATAATAATTATCCTTTTAGTTTATCCATTAATTATCCTTTAAATGGCACATCAAGTGGTAAGCACTCAAGTGTTACAAAGCAAAGTTAAAAAAGTGATACATTCGTTAGTGCTTTCCAACATAATTGGAAAAAATATCAGATTAAGCATAGTTGAATGATTTTGCTCCCAAAGAGTAAATTTTAAAAATTAAAAGAATGCATCTTACTGTCTTCCTTGGCCAAAAACAAAAAAAAAAACCAATCTGTTTTTCTTGCAACAAACAGCATTTGGTAGTATTTTTATCAGTTTGGCATGTCAGAGAATATAAATACAAACACTTAGAGTTAACTCTTAGCACCTATCATCATCTGAAACATTGCCATATTGGGGTAAATCAGCGAGCCATCTAATCCAGTATTTGGTCTTTGACAGTAACCAGTATTAAATGCATTAAAATTAGACAGCAGATCTCCATAAATGGACAACCGTTGGGTAAATTATTGACCCAATGACTAAAAAATCCTTACAATTTGATCCTACCATGTGTTTTTACAAATCCGCTCATTACATTTTTGTAGACAAAAATGTTTCCATGTTATTTGTTTTGGTCTTATCCTCTAGTGGAGTGAAAGCCACAGATGAAGAATATCCACACACAGCCCAAAGGTGCACTGCTTTATTACTCTACATATCTTGCTTTCCAGATTCAAAGATTGTTTCCTTGTTCTTGGAGTAATGGAATAGATGAATAAAAACTCCATTGTTGAGACCCAGGCTCCATTCCCCTTCCGGGTCTTCTTTGTTCTTCAGTCTTTTAGATCTTTCCTCATATGAACATCCCCTGTGGAGTCATTCTCTTACTTCCCCTTCCTCATTATCCACTCTCCTTCCTACCTCATGGCCTATGATCATTTTCCTATTATGTCATTAAAAAAAATGAACCTGATTCTCAAAGTGAGCCTGTATCATTAAGAGTTATGAAACACTGGCTGGTTGGCCCAGTTGGTTGTCAGATGGTGCTAATGAGATCCAGGTCAGGGGTACGTCCCCATATGGGACTGTTAGTTTTTTTCTTTGTTTAATGGCCTCAGCCCACACCTTTGGCTTTGACCAGCTCTCTCATAAATGTATTCAAGTGGTCAAAAAGGAGTGCGGGTAGATATGTACAAATCCAGTCTTGTTACTGGAAAATTCCTGAAGTTTGCTTTCAGTGATAGTTAATTCAACAGTGTTTAGTAGTACTGCTGCTGTTGTCAGGGGAAAATACAAACATAAGTGAGCTGTAGTCACTATCCTAAGAAAACTTACTATCTCCTGTCTCTGATGGCCTGTAAGTGAGCAATGAAATAGGAGGTAGGACGAAATAGTTCTGAAATAGTGATACTAGCAAGTGGTATAGACACCAGAAGGAGAGCACAGTGAAATCTGATGGTGGAATCTGGGAAGTTTTCGTGGTAAAGAGGGCAGTTGAACTGGCTTTTGTAAGAGGGGGTAGGATTTTGCTACCTAGGAAATAATATATACAGTGGAAATATTATAGTTCGTATTTGATCTTCTGTGTTTAGGATGTTATTGAAAGGGGAGTTATACATGAGAGGAAGGGACATTCATTCAACAAATATTTAATAAGCACTTACTGTGTACCAGTATGCTGGGCATGGGGAATATTGAAATGGATCTAACGCTGTGTCACCCTAGCGGGGCTCGGGGCTCCCAGTTTCTGAGGGAAATAAGCAAATAAATAGTTATTATGTAGTGTGGGAAGTTCTGAACTTAAAGACACGAAGAACACTGTTCCCTTGTTTTTAAAGAACTCCCAGATGTGGCAGGGACCACTGTCGATTATGGTACCATTTTCTACTGGGTCCAGAATCTTTAATGTAAGACAGCTGATTATGTTTTATATCTTCTTCCCTCTATAGCCAGTTTGTCCAGGATTGGACAACTTCATCACACACACTCAGCTCACAGGTACAAATAGGTAAGGAAGGGAAATCAGATTCTTTGTCTCTGAGAAACATGACCTGGAAAATACTAAAAAAGCAACAGTTGCAGTGTTGAAACAGAGAGATGATAGAGGATTTATGAGGAAGCAGACGCCACATGGATAGAGATGTGTAGACTAGGGAGAGAATGAGGAGGTTACAACTGATAGACAAATGCGGAGGAGTAAAAACCTGTGAGAAAGGGACCAGGCAGATCAGGAAAGACACAGGAAGAATATGGTCCCTAAGTAAATCCCTTGGTTTCTTACAATGTTCTGTTCCCATTTCCATTCATACAGCTCTGTCTCCCAGCAAAGACCTTTTCTCAAAGTCTTAGTGAGATTCTAGCCCTTTGACCCAAAAGAGTTCACTAATAAAGCACCAGGTTAGGAGCAATTGGGCATTGGGAATGACTCAACAGCTTGGGTAGGATGATTCAAAGGCAGTTACAAGACAGGCATTCTTCACTGTGTAATGGATTTACTGTACACACGGTTACCAGAAGAATCATTTTCCCTTATGAATCACATTTTAACATCACTGATGTTTCTCAAATTCTTTTCTTCATTCTTTAACAGAAGGCATGCATGAGAATTGCTAAGTGCTTGCTTCCCAGTTGCGTCCCGTTGCTGGTGTAGCACCTGCGCCACGGTTAACCTACACGTCTGTCTCCTTTCTAGACTAGGGCTGCGGGGGTCAAGTTTCTCCTGCTCACTGTCTCCTCCCAAATCATACCAGACGCAAGGTGGTGACTCGGTGACTACTTGCTATATGAAGTGTGTGTGAGCATCAAGTTGTGAATTCCAAGGCACTCTCAGTGTTCTTTTTGTATATATACACTCCTTTTTGAGTGTATATATATGGCCATGATCTGTTTTGCAAATGCACACATACCATTCTTCTAATTGACCACTCCTCTCAAAGGAAAAGTTAAGACCTTTTTTTGCCTGTTAAGTGAATCTCTACACAGGCAGTGACTAACCCTCCTCACACTGGAATGTGGAACCCCACAGTGGGGTGAGGCTCCTCTCACAAATACTGCTGGACAAAAGCTGACCATATAGCCAGACACGCGTCCAGCCTCCTAGCGTAGTCTGGTACCAGGGCTCTCTCAGGCTGCAGACCTAGTTCAGTGCCCACACACAGGAGGCCACGAAAACCTCAAGGCCTCTTGGGTTCTAGAGAGCTGTGGTGCCAAGTGCACCCACTCCAGCACAAGCCTGGGAGATGATCAGTCAGTCATCAGGGCCTCAAAGTTCCCTGAAATCTCTTACCTGCTGTACTCTGGCAGATGTCTGGACCTGCATATTCATTCTCTCTCAGTCCCATTCTGTTCCCTTGAAGGGTCTTTTTTTCTTTCAAGTTTCTTTTTTTCCTACTTGTTTTGGTCTGCTTATCTCTTACTATAGGACATTTTATCAAACGTCAGGCAATCTTTTTCACTTTGGGGTGTGTTGTTTTTTTTTTAAGTAAAATTATAATACATATATGAGTGCACAAAAGAAATATGTTCAGCTCAGTGAATTTATCACAAACACTCACTTCCCCTGGTCAGATTCTAGTCATTCTCCATCTCAGATGAAATATCATTTCCTCCCAGAGCCAGGCTCTGTCCTCCTGGCTTGGGTCCCTCTGCTGTACCCTGTGCCTCGGTGCTTGGTCCTGCCCCCTTCCCGGCACTCAGTACACTTACAGTCCCTGTCAGCTGCCCAGTTCCTCCTGGACTGCTGTGCTCTCCATGGAGTCAAAGACTGTGCCGGCCTTGACCTGTCAGCCCAAGAGCAGAGCCTGGCACACAGTAAGTGCTGAATAAATATTTGAATGAGTGGCAGAGTTAGGGGGAAGGAATGAAGGGAAATGAGGGAGAGAGAAAAATGTATTTCCTATTTTTAAGGAAATTCACGAAGGAAAGTAAAACTAAAAACACAAAACAGATTTTTATAAAGTATTTTGTTAACGACTAAGGGAAGCTTAGGACATTGTGGCAGCCCAAAGAACTTTTAGTCCTTTGAATAGGGGTTGGTTGTTGCTTTTCGTCTTGTAGCTAAGCTTTGCCACACGAATAGGACTGTGTTTCCTAGGGGCAGCGCCTTGCCCAGGGAATGTGTGCCGGCACAGAGGCCTGTGAGAGCAGCTTAGAGTGCTCAGGACTACAGAGGTGAATAGTAGAAGATGGGCCTAGGAAGGAAGATAGTGAGGGGCCCCCACTAGCACCCGTTACAGTCTAGATCCAGACTGTGTGGACAAAGTCCCAAACCTGTCCTGCTTTGATTAGGTCTATGACAGCAGGAGGTCTTGGATCTGAACCAGACCCCCCCAGAATTGCTACAGGTCCCATCCCCTTGGCTTGCTGTGCTTCGCTGACCCTGCAGAGGTAGCCGCAAACTCAACTGGTCTCTCAGAATGCCGAGGAGGCAATTAGTATCGTGAAAAGGAAAAAACTTGAACTTTGGAATCGGGCTCCTGCGGTCAGAGTCGCAGCTCTGCCTCCTAGTAGTTACAAGACCTTGGACCTTTACCTCAGAACCTGTTTTCTCATCTGTAAAATGAGATAATGGCAGTTGTGAGCATTAAATGTGAAAAGTGATTTATAAACTGCTCTACACATATATTAGGATCTAGACCCAGTGTTTCTAAAATGCTGTAAGGGGTTAAAAGGCACTTTAAAAACAAAAAAAGTATGAACTGTTATACTGATTTATTATCCTTGGTCAGCGTTTCCTGGCTGGTAAAGTACAGGGCCCAGTACCCGTTGCTTAGTTCAGGCCAGTTTCCTGTTATAATGGCAAATATCACCACCCGGCAGGGGTTGTGAATGAGGTCCCTGTCACAAAGCACATGGCCTTGTTCCTTAATTGCCAGGGTGGAATTAATTTGCTCTTCCTGTTTCTCTTGTGACAGGAAGTAGATGTCCTTGAATTTCAGTTGATTAATGGAGGGCTCTGAGCAGAGTGCGCCAGCCTCTCTCACTTTTAATCCTTACGCAATGCAAGGCTCTAATTTGATAATTTTGCTGTTTTTCAGATGGATCACCTACTGGTTGAAAATATTGAGCGGGAAACGTTTCATCTCTGTTCCCGCCTCATTAATGGGCCTTACCGGCGGACAGTGAGGGCCCTGGTCTTCACATTAAAGCACCGAGCTGAAATCCGGGCTCAGGTGAAGAACGGCTCGCTGCCCGTCGGCACGTTTGTACAGACCCACAAAAAGTGACCCGAGGATAGATCCAACCTGGGGCTGGGCAGAAAGAAAAACGGTCCTCTCTCTCCGCCATTCAAAGACTCTTTTGAGTTTGGGCAATGGCTGATGCTGGCTGTGCTAAATTTTCCCATGGTGCCATTCCCTCAGACGGGATGCAGCACCCTGGGAGACAGGCCGGCTGGAGATGCTTCATTAGCTGCGGTGCGCAGGGGCTGCCTAATAGGACATGCACTGGCGGTCACTAGGAAGCGCGGTATGGTTGCCATCACCCAACACCGTGAGAAGGTGACGAATTTCGCTGTGAGTATGCCAAGGACACCTCTAAACTTCCCCCATGTCAGGCAGATGAAGTCACTACTTTATTTCACCACCCTGCAGGTAACTGAAACTCAATTACCGCTGCCGCTCACTTGGTTCCATCCCCCTGAGTTTAGCCAGCTCCTGCGCCTCTCAGAACTCCCTGGTCTGTTCTCTTTGCTGTACCCCAGGGGTGAGCCTGCCAGAGCCAGCCACTACCCCTTCTTCCCACAACTCACTTATCTGAACATTTCAGCTCTCCCTGGAAGACCTTCTGCGTTGGTCTCCAGAGCCCCCATGCTGGGCTTCTAATGAGGAACTGGCCTGAAGCATTCCGCGCCTTGGGGCTTATTTGAATATGTTGGCTCTCTTGGTTTAGGGCTCTGTAGACGATACATAATGAAATTTCCCTTGAAATGAATTACTGTGGTAGAAAACAAATACATGTGTATTTTAAAATGAAATTTCTATTTACATACCTGCTTAACAATTATGTAAATGATACTTGCTTATTAAAAACAATAATAAATTGGGACTTTTCCCCAAAAAACAAAAGATATGGATTGTTTATTGAAAAATGTTTGGGGTGGAGAAGGAGTTTAGTTGGTGAAGTAAAAGAAGTGGGCAAGAATTGGAGGGAGGTAGCACAACACAAAGCAAGGTTTTTTAGGTTGGGGGAAAATCAGAACGTGTTTGTAAGCTGAGAAGGAGGAACTGATAGAAAAGGAGAGATTTAAAATCCACAAAAAGAGGGTGTGAGTTAAAAAGCAAGAACTGGGCCTCCCTGGTGCAACGGGTTAAGCGCAGCACTATGAAGCTATCTGCAGCCACTGCAGCTCAAGTTCGATACCCAGCCAGAGAGATTCCCACATGGCGCAGGGGACCTCCCCTGTCTCGCCCACTGCTCCTCTCAACAGTGTACTTTGGTCGATCTGCCTGTTCTGCTCCCCACTCTGTCTCTGGTGAATCTTCTCACTACCCCACACCTCTAGCCTACACCCCAGCTGGTATGCACATATAAATCTTTAAAAAATAAAAATAAAAAATATATATAAATAAATAAAAAGCAAGGACTGAAGGAGAGGGACTAACATTGTCTGCCTTCTAAGTGCTAGATGCTTCTCCTGAGGTAATTTATGAACATGTATAGTGATCTTTATGTGGTTTTTAAAAAATCCTGTTTAATCCTCTCACCTATTGTGTTAGTAGGTGTTGTTTTTTCATTTATTTGGCAGCCATTTACTGAGCACCCAGTCCATGGTGCACTGTAGAATTAACTGTAGCTACAGGTGAGACGCTGAGGCTCCCCACGCACAAGTACTTGTTTGGTTTCCTGCCGCTAGTAACTGTTGGAACCAGAATAATTGAGCACTTGCCCTGTGCTCAGCACTATGGTAGACATTTAAAAGATATAATAGTGTATCTAATTAAAGATCAGAAAAATGAAGCTCAGAATGACTTAGTAACTTATCCAAGGTAACACGGATGGTGTATAGCAGATTCAAAACCCAGGTCTCTCTCTTTACTATGTAGTCTCCCTGATTGATTTCATCCATTTTTGTAGTTTCAAGCCTCATATACATGCTGCTGACACTCCAATTTGTATTTAAGCCCATACCTGTCCCGAGTTTCAGATGATCTCTTCTAGATGTTCCACTGACATCTGAGATGTAACTGTCTTCTCTCACTTGGCAATATTGGCAACCCAGATGCTCCAGCTAGAAACCTGGGGCGCAGTGTAACTTGACCTCTCCCACCCTAAACCTGTCATCTCCTACCCACAGCCAACCAAATCCTACTGGTTTTACCTCTCATGGATATTTAGGTAGAATTTCTAATACCACTTCAGGACTTCATTCTCTCTTGCCCAGATGACCACATGGCTTCCCATCTGGTCCCTCTGCCTCCAGCCTTAACTTCTTCAAATTCACCTCTACACTAGCGACAGTGGCATATCAAAACTGGAGATGCTACTATGTCACTTCCCCTCTTGTGTTTTCTCTCTGGAACGCTACTTTCTATTTAATTTCCTCCCCCGCCCCTACTGTGGAACCCTGTATACTGTTCTATACATATTCATAGGTTCAGTGGTTATGCTTTGGATTCTATCTCTCCACTAGCAGTTAGAAATCCTGTCTTACACATCTGGGTTTGTATTTTCAGTGCCCAGGACAGTGTTTGCCCCCTCGTAGTTCCCAACAAGTATTTGTAGACTTAATAGATGGCCAGGTGCCTGTGTTCCTCCTGTTTCCACCCTTGTTCCCCTTATCATCTGTTATCCATAAAGTAGCCAGAAATGTAATCTGGTTACTTTTAAACCTTCTAATGTAAAACAAATAACATCCCTTACCTGTTCAAAACTTTCTAGTGGCTTCCATTTCACTTACAGTGAAATTCTAAGCCCCTTAACATATCCTACGAGGCCCAATATAACCTGGTTCCTGGCTGCCTTTTTGACCCTTCCTAATGTTCCTAATGTTCTCTCCCTTCCTCACAACTCTGTGGTCCCACTGGCTCCTTTGCTGTTCTAAACTCATATACCAGGTGTACTGCTGTCTCAGGGCCTTTGCAGTTACTCTTCCCCTGATTGCAACTCTCTTTCTGCAGTACCTACCTGTTCCCAGTCTCACTTTATTCAAGTCTCTTTGCCATATCAGAAAGATCTTCACTAACTACCCTAAATAAAATAGTACTCTCTCCAACCATTTTAAAATACTTTACCATGCTGTATTTAAATATAGAGTATTTACCACCCTGAAACAGGTATTTATTTCTTCATTGTCTGTTGTTCCCCCTTTAAGAATTTAAGTTTCATAAAAGCAAGGCCTTTGCTTTATTCCCAGCTATATTACCAACACCTAGAACAGAATTTGGCACAAACTGAGTCTTCCTATTTAGTGAATAGTTGAATAACTAGTGGTGGGTGTACAAGAAAGGCCTACAATCCAATCAGGGAATACTTCCTGGAGGAGGCGATACCTGTAGCCAGTCTTAAGGGGTAGAAGCAGTTAATTAGGTAGTTGAGGTACATATCTGGCAGAGAAAGCAGAATATGGAAAGACCCAGAAGTGTGAGATACCTGGTAGGTGACTGGAATGGTTGGCATGCAGGACACTAGAAAAGAGTAACTGGAGATGAGAGGAGAGCAGAAGGCAAATACCAGGACCAAATTTGAAGGTCCTTGAACATCCATTGAATGTGTTTGGACTAATTCCAAGCAGGGACTGGTTAGATTTTTTTTCTTAATAGGCTGTGTGAAGAGAACTTGGAGCAGGGAGAGGGAGTGGAAGTAGGAGGCTTCATTTATAAACAACCAAAGGGTCCAGATAACTTAGGAACCAAAGGTAAGTTGAAAACAAATTGCTCACTGACTGAAAGGCTTCAGCGGTGATAGTTGGAGAGTAAAATGACTGCAGAGATATGTTTGGAGATTTGGAAAGCAAGCCGTGTTACCGTGACTGTTTTCTCCCTGATGCACATATGGAATTTCCATGGATACTAGTAGAAATATTCTGAGAGCTTGCTGAAGGAAGGAGGCTTGCAGACATCCATCCAAGCTTGCCCAACCACTGAGAGGCACCTCTGAGCCCCCAATGTGTTAGAAAATTATAGGGTCAGCTCTTGAAATGGGGTGAGAGAAGTTCCTAGGGTCTCTGAGTTACCTTTAAGTCTAGGCCTGAAAATGTCTTCTAAATGTGTTCAGTTGCTGGAGGAAATTTGGGGAAGTAAAACACCATTAGAATCTGCCTCAGCAGTTTATTGATCCTTGTGGTAATTAAATTGGAGGCCCTGGTCCTTTGGGTAGGGATTGGGTCTTTTCATTCATTCACTCAGCAAACAAATGTTGCCCATCTGTGGTGTAATGAGGACTAGACTGATACTGGGGAAACTGCAATAAAAGAGAGCATTCGATATTTTTCTCTTTCTTCCTGGCTTATTTCGCTGAGCATGATCCCTTCTAGCTCCATCCATGTTGCTGCGAATTGCATGTGTTTTATCTTTTTTGAATGCTGAATAGTATTCCATTGTGTATATATATTAAAAAAAAAGAAAGAGAGAGAGACCACTTTTACCCTTCAGGAGAAATCAGTCTGAAACCACTCTTTTTGTCTGGTAGGGAGACAGACACACAGGTAAATAATTTTGGTACAGTATAGTAGGTTTTTTTTTAAATGTTGAGATAGTGGAGGGGGGAGTAATTAACACTATTTTGAGGGAAAAGAAGGAAAGTCTTCATAGAGAGTGATCACCTGAACCAAATCGTGCAAGAGAGTTCTCAGTAGAGGCATCAGTGTGTGTAGAAGCACAGCGGTGTAACGCCCATGCTTGTTTCGGTAAAGGTAAATGCTATGGGTGGCAGAAGCTTGGGTTCTTAGGAATGGTGGAGAGAAATGGGCAAAAATGTAGCCAGGACCTTGGAGACCCTGTGAAGGAGTTTGGACACTGGCCTTCAGATGAGGGTTCATGAGTTTTTGAGGAGGTGAGGAGTGCAATAAGATGTATGTTTTAGAAAGATGAAATGTTCCTACATAAATAGATGTTTAAGACAATTTTAAAAACCTTAAAAACCAACAAATTTAAGGCAAAGGAAAAGAACATGAGAGTCAATAAATTAGAGCGTTATTTTTTTTGACATATGAAATTTCGAGTTAACCAAACAGATCTCATTAGAGACTCCTAAGTTTGAAAAATGGCAGGAAGCTCAGATAACGCATTTACTGTGCTCATGGTGAAGGGACAGGCAGCTGGCCTTTTTTCATTTATACAATATCAGGTTCTTAAACTTGTGCCTGTCAACTTTAGTTTTCTTTCGCTCTAGCCTCAGGCCTCAAAGCCTCACTCTGAGGTTGGTAATGTGTTTTGGATGTGTTTATCACAGCCAGATGGGGTGAGGGCTCAGTTTGTTACTGCCCATTATTGCTATCGAAGGGAGTCCATCCAGAAAACAAGGTTTGGGAGCTTCGATTAGTTTGGTGATACTGCCTTGGTTTCCAAAGAGAGATGGTTTGATTGGATGACACTGTATTTTCTTTTAAGTCAACCAAAATGATACAAATGCTGTCAGGATAGACTTACCCATAAACTGAGGAGGTTGGTTTCAAGATCCAAGAAGACCAGGGTGTCCAATCAAATGCAGCTCTTCCATCTTGTAAAAATCATTCATTCGTTGTGTGTTGATTGAGTTCGCATGTCTCGGATCCAAGGGCACAGGGATTAAAAAAAAACAGAGTCTCTGGCCCCACGAAGCTCAAAACTTAGTGAAGGAGTCAGATAAACTATAAAAAAAAAAAAAAAGGCAAATCATTATGAATTATGGAAATTCAAAGAAAGGTAGTTAGGAAAGCTAATAAATATATTAAAAGATGTTCAACCTCACTGGAAATCAGGGAATGGCAAAGATTAACAGCATCCTTGAAGACATGAAGGCTACAGGATGGCAATTCCGATTATCTCTTTTTAACTCACCGGCCCAACTTCTGCAAAGAGCAGATGGATCCTGGAAGATGGTGGTGAACCACAGCAAAATCAACAACGTAGTAGATCTTCGCAGCTGCTGTGCCAGATGTGACCTCTTTCCTAGAGCACATTAACGTGTCCTCAGGTACGTGGTATACAGCCACTGATGCGCTGTTTCTCTCCCCTGTCTGAAAGGAAGATCAGACAAAAGTGAAAATTTATAGGCTTGCCTGCCTGAAAAGATCTGTATGCCTAGATATCGCCTAGACCATCTATTTGGGCTACATGAGCAAGAAATGGCAGGTATGTTAGAAATCTTAATGAGACACATGTAGCACAAAGAGTGGGAGAAAACACTCTGAAGCTTCAGGAGCCAGGGGTCTGGGTGTGCCAGAAACATTCCATCTAGAGTCAAGACAAATCATTAAGAAAGAAGCACAATGCTTGGTAGGCTTCTTTGGAATTTTGGAGGCAGCATATTCCACACCTGGGGATACTATTCCATCCTATGTACCGAGTGACATACAAAGTTGCCAGTTTCAATGGGGCCTAAAGCAGGAAGGAGCTCAGCCGCAGGTGGAGACTATAATACAAGTAACCATGCTGTGTGGACCATATGATTTGGCAGAACCCAGGGTTTTGAGGTATCTGTGGTGGGGAAAAAGTGTATACAGAGTTTATAACAAGATATAGAAGGAAAATCACAATGTAAACCCCTGGGGTTCTGGAGCAGGGCCCTGCCATCTGTAGCCAGGAATGACACACATTTCAGAAAACAGAGTCTGACTTGCTATAGGGTTTTGGTACAGAGAGCTTGTGTGACCACAGATCATCAAGTCAAAGCCTCCCGTCCTGAGCTAGAGTCTACCACTCCACCAGACCACAAGATCAGACACAGCCAGCAGCATCATAACATGGACACAGTACAATTGGGCTTAGGCACAGCAGGGCCAATGGACAGAGGTGACCACGTGAGCAGGCAGCCCAGATGTTCCACGTCCCCCACCACATCTGCATCAGTGCCTCTCCCTCAGCCCACCCGTGGCTGCCTGGGGAGCTCCTTCTATACAGCCAGAGAGAAGAGCCAAGCTTTGTTCCTGGGTGGGTCAGTTCAGTCCATGTGAGCAAGCCCAGAATAGACTGTTGTTGCACTGTAGCCTCCACAGGGGGACTTTGAAAGACAACAAAGGGGAAATTCTCCCAATGGACAGAACACTGAATAGCACAACCAGTTGTCCACTTTCCATGAAAAGAAAAGGAACCCAAGGTTAGGATATAGATCTCATGGGCTATGGTGGATAGCTCGTCTGGTTGATGGGAGGCCTGGAAGAAGTAAGATTAGAGAATTGGAGACAAGGAGTTCAAGGGGTAGAAAGCTATACGTCAACTGGTGGGAGTAGACACCAAGGGTAAAGATCACTGTATTCCATGTTAACCCCCACCAGAGGGTGTACACCATGGAAGAAGCACTAACCCACCACAGGTGTTGATATTAACCAGAGCTGGCACAGTGGGTCCACAGACAGAATGGCTACGGCGTGGAGAGAGGGCATGTGAAGACAACAGCGTGGGTTCCCACTCACCAAGACCGATCGAACTATTGCTGATGCTGAATGTTCAACCTGCCAGTCACAGAGGCCCAGAGTCTCAGACGCATCTCCATCCTTTGAGAACAACCAGTCACTTGACAAGTTGGTTATGTTAAACTCCTTCTACCCTAGAAAGACCTGCAATTGATTTTCACTGAAGTAAACATATTCCAGACATGGTTTTGCTTACATCAATGTAGAAGAGTTTACCAGGTATGAATGGGAGAGTTCACATTCCAGATACAAGGAAAGGAATGTGCAAGCCAGAGAAATATCAAAGAACAGGAATAAGTGTGGTGTGGCTGGAGACAAATGCAGGAAGAGGAAGAATGGCCCACATCGTGTCTGGAGAAGCAAGGGCCAGTTGGTGAATTCTGGTTGGGAGTTTCTATTTGGGGATTTTAAAGATTTTGAGATAAGGAAATGCCTAAGTAAAATTATAGGTACAATATCAGCAGTTTACTATGTGGGTCACTTAATTGGCAAATATTGGGATCCGTAGCACATCAGCTACTATTTACTTCCCTCTCCAACTTAATGTGGGCTCCAGGGCAGGGACTATGTCTGATTCATTTCTGTGTTCCCAGCGTCAAGTCCGGCACAGAGCAAAAACTCAATACACAGGCAGGAATGAATGAATTAGAAGACTGGGTGAGACTCAGGGCCTGTGTCCCTCTTAGGGCCTCACTATGCAGGACTGGGCCAAGCCCTCCCTCAGCCCTGGGCTTCCCATGGTTCTGGAGTTGATACTGGGTCAATAAATCTCCACATGTGAGACATTCATGTCCTCCTGCTGCTGCAGGGCAAGCCTCCCCAAGGAAGCGCTAGGTCACATTGCTTCAGAGCCAGGAAACACGGCGGTGGGAGGCTCCCCACGGCAGCAGGCTGCCCGCATGGCCAGGATGGAGGCCGTGCATCGGGGAAACAAGTGCAGCATGCTCACAGAGGCCTCTGGATCAGTACTTGAGCTGATCAAATATCAGGACTTTTCCAAGTGTTATTTTGGGGAGACTGGTGGCAGAAGACAGTCAAACAAGAAGCCACCCCCCATGTAATGAGCTCTGCATGTGCTAGAGACTGTGCTGGGCATGCCACCCTTTCTAGCTTAGTCTCATTGCTACCTCTAAAATGTATCCCTAGTCCTTAGTCCTGGCCCCACCCCCAGTGCCAGAGCCTCTGACCATCTTGGGGGCACTCTCTTCCCTGCTGGAATCAGCCCCCCAGCAGCCAGACTGAACACGTGAAACACGCCGTAGCTCATATCAGCCCCCTACTCAAAGCCCCGAGGTGGCTCCCAGCACACAAGGTCCTTACGGAGACCGGCACGGCCCATCAGTGCTGACCTCTGGCGCCTTCCCCCCGGTCTCCTACCCGGCTCCAGCCGCTCTGGCCTTCTCTCGGTCCCTCAAAACTCACTTTCTTGTGGCTCTTCCTTGGACATTTACATCACTGTGTCTGGCACACCCATCGTCCCGTGATGAGGAAACAGTGCCAACTTAGCACAATAGCTGGGCCATGGGTGTCAAAGGAAGGACAGCGGCCGATAGAGGTCAGGTCACTGTGTTCTTCGCCCATATGCACAACTGCAAGACCACTCAGGCTTAGGGAACAACAATGGGGTTTACTTAACAAATGGGGAAAACAAAAAGTTCTTAAGGCCACAAGTGGCCAACTAGCTCACCCCAGATCATGTCCACAGTGTCCAAAAGTCCCAAAGGACACTTCTTCAAGATGGTGCCACCTTGCCAATGAAGGCTTGGGGCTCACCGCATGCCAGTAAGCAGGGGGCAGGAGCCAACTTCTGCAGCGGGAGGTGCTCGCAGACGAGGCCGATGAGAGGGCACCACAGCAGCCCAAAGCACCAGTCTGGAGGTCGGGATGGACAGCACCAGAAACTGGACCGGACAGCAACAAGGTAGCAGGGCTCGGAGGTGGTGCCAGACAATTAACAGCTCTCAGAGGTAACCTGGACACAGAGTGCCGGTCACCCATTTACAGTGCTGGACAGCACTGGCCAGTAGTGCCAGTCACCCGGTCACCAGAGTAGGTATCAAAACATGAGTGTTACAGCTCTTTGTGAGTCATTGGCCCATGCCAACAAAAAAAAGTTCTTTGAGACACCAGGCCCGGGGCCTGGTGCTCCTTTCAGCTATGTCAGAGGCAGCAGTGGCTCAGCCTCTGTAAAAGTCTTCAGCTTCTCTTCTTTCTTCAGGGGCCAGGAATAGAGTCCCAGAGCCAGAGCCCGAAAGCCTCTGAGAGTCTGAATGTCCCCAGCTGGCGCCCGCCCTGCCTTATATCCTCTTTCAGATCTCCCACTAACCCACCCACACACCTACAAGTCTGATTCGACCATTTTCAATCCTATGGCTGATTGGACCATTTACCATCAGTTCATAGTTCCCACCTGATCGATCAGGTCTACAATCCAGGAACCAAATCCACAGGCCTTTCTACTGCCTGCAGCTGGAGGGAGCCACGGTGCTGGAGCTGGCCCAGTGGGGCCCCCTGGTCCATCCCTGCATGCCTGAACCAGGGGCTGCACGCCCTGGGGGGGATGGCAGGGGAACCACTGCTGTCCGCCATCACTGCTGGCCTCATCCTGCAGCCCAAGTCCCAGTGGGGCCACTGGTGGTGGGAGGTAAAACACCCACTACCCGCTGAGGCTTGCGTTGCCCTTAAGCAGTTTGTAGGGTCAGGGGCAAACTGTCACCACTTTTCCAATGGCTCCTGCCACTTAGCTGGCGGTGTGAGAGAGCCAGTACTGCCGTACAGCCCATGCTGTGGGGTCCCAATTTCAGTGAGTGACTCCTTGTTATTCAAATTCCACCTCTTCACAGAGGTCTTCCCAGGAACCCCCTCTAATAGGCCCTCACCCCCAAACCCCTCTCTGACACATTAGTGCTTTTTTTTCCTCCTTAGGATCTAAGCCCCTCTGAATGCACTTTGTTCACATATTTACTTTGCTGGGTTTGCCCCTTTCCATCAGAGCCGGCGCTGCGTGAATGAAGAGGCCGCCGCCTCTTCATTGGCTCCCAGCGCCAGGCACGGGGTGTGGCTCCCACAGGGCCCCTCGTATGTGCTGAATGAATGCGCCCCCCACACCCACCCACCACACAGCCAGACCGGCCCGTGAGAGCTCGCACAGCTGAGCACCTCGGTCTGCGCTAGAGGAAAAGCTAATCCTGAGCGTGTGGACGGACAGATGGTGGGGAGCCCAGAGCCAAGGCGGTTTTGATTAGTCTGAGTTGCTTTTGCTCGGAATAGGATTAGCATAAATACTGTCTCAGGCAAGTGGATAAGGTAAAGCTGTGTTAGTTACATTCAGATTTCGTTTCCCTGCCACAATCCTGAACCATCCTTTTACTGGGTTAATCCAACCATGACTGAAGATGCAACTTAGAGGGGTCAGATGTAGTGGGAGTGGAGAGGGTCACACCCAGAATCCTTCTAGTTCCCCCACTCGCTCTTCCCCTCCAATCCTCCTCTCCACCTTGCCCTCCTGAGTGACTCTAGTCCCTGAAACCCAACCTTGCCACACCAAGAGGAAATTTTACTGGTCCCCTTGTCCCAAGGGAAACCTAAATACCTGATGGTGCTGCTGCTGAAGATGTGATGCTGGCGTCACCCCGTAACTCTCACAGCCCCGCAACAGCCTCGCAAGGCAGGCGAGCATCATGGTCTCACGGTGCAAAGAAAACCTGATGGTTCAGAGAGGGTTCACTGACTTGCCCAAGGTCACTGGCTCAGGGATCGCTGAGACAGGCGCCCCTCCAGGACAGCGGACTGATTGATGGGCATTCAAAGCCCTTCCTGAGGGGGCCATGTCCTTCTACTGCAAAGCTGCTCTGCTCCTCCAGGCGCCCTGGCATCAGGCCCACCTGAATCACCATGGAGCCCAGTTCACAGCAGGTGTCTGCCCGTAAGACTTCTATTTTCTGGCTAAGAAGCACCACTTGCGTTAACCTCTTCTTCAATGCCATCAAGGAGCATTTAGCTTTTTGAAAGTCATTTCCACAGAGAAACAGAATTCTTAAAAGTGGACTTTTAATAATATGTATAACAATAAAAGCCAACATTTGTGGAGTATTAAGTGTTGAGAACCTGCTAAGTGCTTTGTAGGCCTTGTTTTACGTTTTGAAACTCCATTAATTTATTTGAATATGGAACCCCCTACACATGATTTTAAAAGTGGGTGATTATAAAGAGGTGATGGTGAAAAGTCAATCTCCCTCCCTCCCAGCACCAGTCTCCGGCTGCCTCTCTGGGACACTGCACTGCCACCAGCTCCTTGGATATTCTGCAACGCCTATGGGTTACGACTGTCTCATCTAACCCTTCCCACAGCCCTTTGAGAAAGGTCTCGTTATCCTCATATTACATATTAGGAAACTGAGATAGGAAGCTGTCAGGGTGTCTAGCAAGGTTAAAATCTAAGCCTCCACCCCTTGCCCAGCAGGGAGGTTTGGGAGGTTTGAATAAAGGGAATTGACAAGGTTGCAATGAGAACCAGGTCAGAAGACTCATCAGTTTGACATGAATAAGGAAGCAGGGTCAGGACACATTCTGTGTCAAATGTCAATACCTAAGACCAGACATCCCAGCACTAACTGGCCCAAAATGACTCCCAGTCGTGAAAAGCCCATGGAAATAGGTTATAAAAGGGAGCCCCAAATCCTCTTTGCGCACAGACCTCTCCTGTCTTGCCAGCTGATATTCTTAGCAGTATATTTCAAGAAATCCCCCGTTTCTGTTCTCCACTCTATCTCTGGTGAATGCTTTCACCCCTGTGCCTCCAGCCTCACCCTGATCTTCTCCCCACAACAGAAGCCATTTACTCAAGGTCCCACAGCTTCAAGCGGCTGAGCTGGGATCCCACCCAGCTGGGCCACCTCTTACCTGGCCTGCGTTCTCGCCCTAGGCCACCCTGCCTCCCGAGAGGAGGCGAGAACCAAGAAGTTGAGCTGAAAGGCTTCCTCTGGGCAGCGACTGCAATCCTCACAGACAGGCTTTTGCTCCACCGATCAGTACTGCAGCAAAGAACTTAAGTTTGGGCCTCAGTAAAGTGGTAAATCCTGACCTGTCACAGACCTTCCAGGTTATTCACAAATAGTCAACAGCTCAACCATTCCAATCCCGAATACTACTTAGTCATTAGTTCTTGCTGTTTCCTGCTGCCTAGTACCTTTATGTCCTTGGCTGCCCTTTGGAGGTGTCAACTCCTACAAGCTGTTCAATACAAACAAGGTTATGGGGGCAGATAGGAAGAACACAGCTGTGCAGCTATAAAACCCAGCCTAGGCCTCACCTCTGCCCCCAGACGGCATGGCCAGGCAGGTCCCGGATCCTCTCTGTGCCTCAGGGTCTTCACTTGTAAGATATCTTCACCTACTGAAGAGCTGGAAAGGTTTCGGGGTCCTCAGGTGAGGTACTGAAGGCCAACAGGCAAGTAGCAAGGCCCCAGGCAAATCTTGTTATTTTTAATGACAATCAAAGTTGGAGTAAATCCGATAGCCTCTATGTAAAGAACAGCTAGCTAAACTCACACTATTGTCTGTTCATCTCTTTCCATTCCACCACCAATCTGCATTTGTAAAACCTCTTAGTTTGCAAAATCCTTTTCTTCCATCCTCTCTTTTGTCCTTACCCTCGCCCTGAGAGGCAGAATGCAGCAGGAATCATCAACCCCTTTTACAGGTGAGCAAACTGAGGTCCAAGGTCACACAGCTGGGGAGAGGGGGTGTGGTCTTGGCCCCTCTTCTTGTCACTGCCCTGCCCTCATCCTCTTTAGTGGGGTGTGGAGGCCCTCGTGACCTGGCCCCGCCTCCCTCCCCAGACTCACCTCTCAACACATCCCCTTTATACCTCAGTCCCTCCTCTGGTTCATCCATTTCTCCAACTTGCAGTGCTCTTTCTCAGCACCCGATGCTTCTGCCAGGGCCGCCCGGCAGATGCCGGCCCATCCTCTTACAGCCCCTGTGACAGGTGCCTGCACAGGAGGTCTTCGTCATAATTCTGTATTGATTATTTTGCAGAGTGATTCAGTGTGCAGACTCTGGAGCCAAACTACCTAATTCAAGTTCTAACTCAGCCACTTGCTAGCTGAGAGATTTCTGGGCACATTACCTAACATCTCTGTGCCACAGAGCTGTGTTCTCAACTGTATTGTGAGGCCAGCTTCTGGGACGTGGTGAGGAGTAAGTAATGTTACAGGGCAGGAGAAAGGGACACCCCCGAAACCCCAGACCCGCCCTGTACTAAATGGGTTCTGCCATCTGCTGCATCAATACAAAACATACAGGACCTTTTGTGGAAAGAAACTTTAATACAATCAGAAAAGACAGAGAAGACAAAGAATATATTTTCTAAGTCAAGCACCCAATGTTAACCAACTCCTCGTGGGTACAAGTCCACCCAAACGGAATTGGCCCAAAGCAAGTCTCAAAAGCCTGCCACAAGTCTAGAGCAGCTTTTGGCAGGGACCCACACAGAAGGGTCAGAAACAGCCAGACAATTCTGGGAGGAACCAAAATACCTTTCGGCAGGGACCCATCCAAAAGGGTCAGAAACAGTCAGACAATTCTGAGAGCAACAGAACATAATCAAAACCAAAATCAACACAGCCATCTTTAACTTCCCCACGCATCTCTCACCCACATCTATTTCAATCAGTCCAAGCCAGTGCAGCTTCTTTACAAGTCTCTCTGCTTCTTGGGCCTCTTCTGGCCTCCATCTTTCTTCGGTCTCCCCTGTCTTCTGTGTGTGTTCTGTGTCCTCTCTGTGTGTTCTCAAGCTTCTTATATCCTGCTCAGCTCCACCCTACCTTGGGTGGGACAGGGAACCTGGGACACACCCTCTCTCCTGGGGACCACCCTGTTACAGTAACACGCACAGAGAAGCAGCATGGGCCTGGCCCAGACTAACCTGGCCTAGACCTAGCACTCACTGGTCACTGTCATGGTTATGTTCTGCTAGCTGTATTCAGTGCCACCTGCCCTCTCCCCATCCCTGAGCTGGGCACCCCAAGACTGACTCAGATGCAGTGTCTGGCTGCAGAGTCCAGGAATGAGGGAGTCTTGTAAATGCCCCAAAATGATACCTTTGCTTTGACCAAGTCACTGTTTTGCTGAAGCTCTCCTGTGCTTGTGCCTATGGGCTCTGACCCAATGCCATTGGGCAACGCCTCCTCCCTCCCTGAGGCAGCCTGGGTCTCTTGGGCCCCCACCCCATGAGTGTCTCATCCATGGAGCGCGGCCTTGTCAGCTCCCCCTCCCCTCCACGTTAACCCCAGAGACAGGCTGTTCCCAGAGCACCAGGAAGAGCCAGCTGCGGTACAATTTATCTCCCTGGGCTGCTCCCTCAGTGAGATTTACAGGCTGTGCCTGTCACAGTGACCCTGCAAGCTCAATTACAGATCTGCTTCCAGGCTAGACTGGGGCAGGAACCTGCCTGGATTTGCCAAGTGGCCCCAAGGGAGGGCCAGGGGCCCTGTCAAACCTGGGACCTCAGGGAGCAGGGGGCCCATTCAGCTGCATCACTTGTCACACATGAGGAAACTGAGGCCAGAGACAGGGAGACATTCAAAACTCCCACCAGGGAAAATGGCCCAGTGTGAAGCCAATGCAGGCCCTGAGGACCATCCAGGGAGCTTATTTTATTGTACATGTGTGCATGACTTCATTATTACCCAAGTAGCTTTCTTTTTATACAATAAAAATATTTTCTATGGAAACATGCTTTGAAACTTAAACCTAAGGCAAAACACCGCACTTCCATAAACAAAGACTTCTTGTCCACACAGACACATTAGGAGTGTATTAGGTGCAGTTTCCACCAGTCTGTGATTACAAAATAGACTCCCACTTTTGTCCAAAAGGCCCCCAAGCCCCCATCTGCATCAGCAGGAGTGTATCCTTCTCATAGAGCCCCCCAGTTATTCCTGGGAATCCCCAAAATTAGGCACAAACCAGCCTGTCCATGGCAGTCACCCTAAGATACTTGCCTGTTCTTCCTCTCCAGCTCTGTATCCTTCTTCACCAATATCCTCAAAGAATGAAGCCCTGGGAAGGAGCCCCACTGCTGTCACTGTTCATGGGGCCCACCGTGGCCACAGTGTCAGGGCTAAAAAGTGCCCCACACTGCCTTTTCTCCGGGTGTGACTGCCAAGTGGGGTTGAGCCCCCAGAGAGGGGACTCAGGTCTCTTCATACCCAGTCCTATGAGGTACAGGGAGTGGATCCCCCTCATGGATTGAAAGCTTACTAGGTGGGAGTCATTTGTCAGATCACCTCCCTGCTAAGCCACCCCAATGCTGAGCCATCTCAGCAGTTGCAAAAAGGTGACAATGCCCACTTGGAAGGGTTGTCATGAGGATCGCATGAGGTCATATGTACATGATGCTCAGCACATAGTAGGTGTCCAATAAATGCCCATCATTATTACTGTTTTCTTTGTCCTGTCTGAGGCTGGGTTCCCCAAGAAACAGACCCCAAAACAAGGATTTGAGACAAGGGGTGATTAAAGGAAGTACCTGTAGAAGCAGTGGAAGGGAAGCATTGGAAGGGAAAGATGTGAAGGGTGTGTATTAAGCAAATTTCTGCTGTAACCAGCCAGGGATCAATTCCTCCAGGAATTTCTGGATCATCGTATGGAATGTGTTCCCGATCAAGGAGCAGTGAGCTGGGGTATGTAGCTACCAGTTATTGGCTGGAATCTGCTGCAGGAGAGTGTATGTTAAGTCTCTAGCAACTTTGCTGCATGCATGCAGGCCTGGACAAGTAGGCTCTGAGGCCAGAGAAGGCCTCAGGCAGAGTCACAGGGGCTGGCACTTGGAAGTTGTCAGGGGCCTGCTCAGAAGTTGACCATCACAGGGTATGCAGGACATTCAAGCATCTAATCCAAATACCATGTAGTGTCACTTCATCTAAAAGACAAGATGCTAAAGTATCTCCTTCAGGCTGGGGAGCCCAAAAGGGTGGAGGTTACTTGGGATGTAATTCCAACTCTGTCACTTTCAAATGGACAGGGACTTTGGTCTGAGCAGCCTCTGGTCCTCAGTTTCCTCTCTGTCAAGTGGGGACTCAAAAGTAGGTGGATACTAAGGTTCTGACAATTTTTGGGTATAGGCCCAAAAGAATTGAAAATTGGATTTGAAGAGATGTTGGTACACCCATGCTCAAAGCAGCATCATTCATAATAGCTGGAACAGAGAGAAAACTGTGTCCATCAACTGATCAACAGATAAGCAGGTTGTGGGCTATACATAAAGTGGAATATTATCCTGCCCTGAAAAAGAAGGAAAGTGCAGAATGCTAAAACATGAGTGAAACTTGAGGATGTGAAGTGAAATAAGCCAAACACTAAATGATAAATACAGTATGATGTCACTTGTATGAGGTACTGAGCATCATAAAAACAGCAGCTGAATGGCTTGTCTCAGGGTTTGGGGAGAGAAGAATGGTGGGGGGGTGTATTGCTTAATAGATACAGCATTTCAGATTTATAAGATGAAAAGAGTTCTATGGATGGCTGATAGTGATGGCTGCCTAACAGTGTGAAGGTATTTGATTCCACTTAAAATTGTTTAAGATGGTAAATTTTATGTTATGCATATTTTACCACAGTAAGAAACATTTAAAAAGTAAATCTGACCTCCTTAGTTTCTTTCCATGTTCTTATTATAACCCTGTTGTTTTTAGGATTTAAGCTGTCCAGTTTGGCACCCAAGGCTCTTTATAACTTGGTTCCCCACACCGTATCAGGCCTAAGTCCTGCTTCTACACACACGTGCTTTATTCCACAGTCTCAACTGCTTACGGTGTGTCCACTAGCCAAGCATTCTCTATTGCTTTGGGCCTTTGCACATGCTGTTCCTTCTGCTTAGGACACTTTTCCCCTATTCTTTACCAGGTCCATGCTTCAGCATTTAAATCTATGCCCGGGAATTATTCTCTAGGAAATCTTTTTTTGCCTCCCCGCTTCCGGTCTGGGGCCTCTGAGCTCCCTGACAACATTGCATTGATGTCATAGAGTGTCACCATCTACTTACATGCCTGTCTCCCCCACTAGGCTGTGTGCTGCATGAAAGCCCTGGTGAGGTTTTGCTCACTCCATGTGTGTTAGCAGAGAAAGGAGGAAGATTAGCATGGAGATTACTGAGGCAGTGAGCTCTCAGCCTAGACAGGTGAGTCAGAAAGGAACACGAAGGAGATAGGAATGAAGGGCAGTGGCGTTCAGAGTAGGGAGCAATTCTGTCTCTGCCATTGAGTGCCACAAGCTTCTTGCAGGTGAGGACATTTGAGAGGGCAACATTTCTAGGCAGGGAAGGAGGCCATGGTTTTACATGGTAAAAGCCAAGTCGGGGACCTGACATGTAGGCAAGGCATCTGAGATCAGTGATTCTTACTAAAATTTTCAAAGCCACATGACTTATAAATCAAGTCATGTAAGGAACCCCAATCTTTACAGCAGATACAAGTGGAACTGCACTGGCTGGAGCAGAGGTGAGGGTCTGTTTCTACCAACAAATGCACCATCACAGCCAGCATACAGACACACAAACACAAACGTGCACACACACATCACCACCATTCTTTACAGAGTGCATTAGGAAACTGCATAGTGGGTACAGGTAGAACAAGCGACAGCTTAGAAGTGTCACTCCAAGAGCAATAGGAGCTGGTCACGTGGAGCCTTGTGAGTAAGACTGAGGAGCTCCAACTTCATCTAAGAGCAATGGGGCGCCACCGAGGGGCTAGGGTAAGAAGATTCCCCAGCTGCCATGTGGAGATGGAATAAAGACCTCAGTTGGCCATCTGCTCAAAGGCCTAAGGGACACAAATGGAACCTTCATGATTTTTCTTGTGCACTGTAAGAGGAACAAGAATTCTAAGGACTTGGAACCAAGTCCAAACCAACATTCTCACTCATCCTTAAGCTGGGATCGCCTCTGTGGTTTGGCCATGTTCTAAATGAATTTGGGGCAATGGCCAGAGGCAGGGAGGCTGGTGGGGGCAGGGCACTGGCAGTGGGGGTGAGAGAAAGGAGCAGACTGCTCAGATGCAATTGACAGGACTGGATGTAGGAGGTGAAGGGCAGAAAGGGATCAAAGATAGCCCAGATGTCTGACTGGCGACAGGAGGGTAGTAGTGCTCTCGCTGAGATAGGAATACAGCAGGAAAAAGAGGCTTGGGGACGTGATTCCATCTGAGGCCCATAGGGTGGCTATATCTATGTCACCTCAGCAGCAGATGAGGGGACTGAATCCAGGGGAGAGACCTGGGTGGAGACCCAGATTGTGAGTTACCACGTACCATAGGGGACAGAAGAGATTGTCCAGGAGTCTGTGGCCAGCAAGACCCCTGCAAGGGTGAGGGCACAGGGGCCTTCTGACTCTTCGGACTAAGCTAGTTTCGGGAAATCGTTTCCACTGCCCTGGCTGCTTCCCCTTTGCATGCGTGCTCATCTAGGGTAACTAAGTAGTTTGCTTTGCTGGAGCTTTCCCTGATGTAAAACTGAAAGTCCTACATATGGGGGACCCCGCCCCCCAATCCTGGGCAAAGCAAGGCAAATCAGAACAATCAGTCACCTTTTACTTATTTTTTATTTCAAGGATTTGTTCAGTGTCTGTCTTTCAGCCAATAGAAATAGGATTTAAGAGTCAGGGAAATGAGGGCCTCCCTGGTGGCGCAAGGGGTTAAGTCTCAGCACCATGAAGCTGTCTGCAGCCACTGCAGCATGAGTTTGATACCCAGCCAGGGAGATTCCCACATGGCACAGCAGACCTCTCCTGCCTCGCCCACTGCTCCCCTCAGCAGTGTACTTCAGTCGATCTGCCTATTCTGCTCCCCACTCTGTCTCCGGTGAATCCTCTCACCCCGCACCCCCATACCTCTGGCCTAGCACCCCAGCTTTTATATGCATAAATAAATAAATCTTAAAAAAAAGAGTCAGGGAGATGAGATGGATGCAGAAAAGGACAGGGCTGTTTGGGATGCAGGAGAAAAACACAGGGGAACACTGTTTATCTCTTTCTTGCCAGGAAACTGGAAAACCCAGATGTGGTTGCTCACTCAGGCTTGGGGAGTTGGGGGCGGGGTGTGGCATTCCAGGTCCCCAGGCCTTTCTTCCACATCCCTAGACCTCTCCCCAGGAGGAGGTCCGAGCTCTGGAGATGCTGTGCTTCCCTCCTTGCAGTCCCACAAGGTGGCGCTGTGCCCAACGCCAGCCCAGGCCTGTGCCAGGTGGGCAGAGGGGCCTAGAGAGAGGCTGACTAGCCCTCTTGAGCATGCTTCCCTGCCCCTCCCTGAGACTTGGGGGGCTCAGGAATGGTCTGGTGGAAGAAGACCCCAACACACCCACCTGGGGGTTCTCACTCTCCTGCCCACACAAGTAGCCCCACATCTGAAAGCCCTGCACGAACATGCTCACAGAGCCGGGAGGGACACGGGGGTCCTCACTCTGGCCTCTCTAGAGACAGTGCCAGTGTGCACACGCGAGGACACCCCACTCCTGCCTCTCACAGCTGCCTCCACGTCAGCGGCTCCTGCGACGGCGCCAGCCCTCCCTGCACACAGCAGAGTCCCAGCTTCCCTCTCTGCCTGCCTTGTCCACAACCCCTCCAAGCTTCCCTCATCGCCCGGAGGCGATGATGGGGTTTCAAGGATCAAAGTGGGTTGGGCACACTTGAGGGTGCAGGGGGAGAAACGTTAGACACACACGCATTTGTGTGAAAACACACACACACACTCACACACACAGCAACGTGCAGCCCCGCGCTGTGCCCGGCCACGCAGGGAGCCCCTTCAGCGCGTGCGCAGTCGCCAGCACCGGGACGCTGGACACCAAACTCTCCCTGCTGCTCAGGACCGCAGGCCTGGCCTGGACACCCAAAACCCAATGGCCCCCTCCCTTTAGGGAGCCTTTCTACTGTGAAACTAAGCTGGCCAAGAGGGCCAGAGCACAGGCAGTGCTTCCCCGAACCTCCAGACTGGTCCCCACTTAGCCTCAAGTTTAGCTGATGCGCCCGCCTCCCTGGCTGACCTGCACCCCGCACAGGAATTAGCAGTGCCCAGTGCTGAGGGCAGGAGTGGGGCGGGAAGGGGCCCGGTGGGCTTTGAGACTCCATCAGCAACCTTTCTCCCCTGGGGAGCGGCTCCCCTGGGGATGGCTAAACTTGTCCTTAAGGAGACTTAGGAGGTCTCTGGAGAGAGATTTGGGCAAGAAGGGACACATGATGCTGGAAGGCTCATCACCCCTAAATCGGAGCCTCCTTCCCACCTCTGGCGCTGAATGACCATGGGCACCCCAAGAAACCTTTCCACCGGGGGCATTGTATGAAGCCTGGCATGGGCTGCACGCCAGAGGCATGTGGGAACCGCACCTTCCTTGCGACAGGCACTGTAGGCAGGGAGGCTGAGTGAAAGAAAGGATTTTCTCACCCTGGACCAAGCTGAGGTGCCTAAGGATGGGGAGCTGCTCCCCAGGGGAGAAAGGTTGCTGATGGAGACTCAAAGCCCACCGGGCCCCTTCCCGCCCCACTCCTGCCCTCAGCACTGGGCGCTGCCAACTCCTGTGTGGGGTGCAGGTCAGCCAGGGAGGCGGGCGCATCAGGCCCCAGGTTGTGGCCAGGGTGTTTATGTCGTGTGCATTTGTATCTGTGTATGTGTTGTGCACACGTGTGTGTGCGTGTGGGGGGGGAAGGGCGTGCCTCCAGAGGGCGTGTCTCCAGAGATTGCAAAATCTCACACATGAACCTGGTGGCTTGAGTTTGAAATCCAGAGATACTTGTGGACTTTGTGACCTTGTAGAGTTTCTTTGCCTCTCTGTGCCTCAGCCTCGTCACTTATAAAATGGAGATTATGATGATAATAAAAACTAAGTAACAGCAATAGCACAGGGATAGAGAGATGATGTCAGCTAAAAGCAGTTAGCCCAGCACCTGGTAACATGGTTCAGAACAGTGTCAGCTGCTGTTTGATGTAATGCAGCTGCCACTAGGTATTCATTCATTAATTAATTCATTCATTCACTCATTCATTCATTTTTATTCAGTCATTGATTCCAGCTCCACGCCAGGTCAGGCCTGTGCTAGAAGCTGAGGACACAGAAATGAACTGGAGAGGGATGTTGACCTCCCAGAACTCTGGAAACTGCATGTAGACAGATCTGAACACTGACAGTGACGGCACAGCAGAGACGGCACACAGAGAGGTGGCTGAGACAGGAGAAGGGGGCGAGGGCCACTGGGGAGGGACAGGGGCCACCCCAAATATCCCATACTCCCTGCGCACCCTCCCCACTAGAGCATTCCCTGTTTCCAACTGTCCACCTGCTTTGTTACCTCCAGGCTCCGCCGTTTCCTCCGCCTGGAAACCTCCCCCCTACCCCATTCTGCCTGAAAGACTCACCTCAGTGCCACCTCCTCTGTCTCACTCAGACCAAATGGCTCATGGCTTTACCCCCACGCTCGTCAGAGCTGAACCACTGAATTGAGGTGTGGCAGCCGCCTCCTGCACCCTACGTCCATCATCAACTCTCTGTGCGGCCTTAAGCATATCATGTCACCTGTCAGGCCTCAGTTTCCCGCTTTGTGAAATGGGCACCTCCTTCCCAGGACAGGTGTGGGGATCAAAGAACAGAATGCTGGAGGAAAACACTTTGCAAACCGTAAAATGCTGGGCACCTGTCCAGGGTAGTTTTTATTCAAACAGCTTCCTTCCCTCTCCTGGGGATGAGCCAAAAGGTGTGTACACCCCACAGGCTCGGGCTGCGTTTACCTGGCGCTCAGGTGTGGGGCAGTTTCTGTTTGGGGTTTGTTTGTGTTTGATTTCAAAGGCAGGGAAACTCCCTCACCCAGGCGATGTGGGCAGGGCCTGGTCAACAGAGTTGCCAGGGGAATCCCGGGGACGAGGGGCTCTCCTCACTACCACGGTGATGATCAGGCGCAAACACACCCCCAGGAAGGAGAGATTGCACTGCAGGGACAGTGTGTCCCTTGGAGTCAGGTGCCTGCTGTGACTCTGCTCTTCCAGCAACCTGAGGCCAACTGCCTCCTCTCCAGACTGGGGCTCTAAAACTGGTGCACGGGATTCATGCAGCCCCCCACAGAGCCTAGGGACTAAGCTGACACAGTCACCCCAGATGGCCTAGGCATTGGTTCAGCTGTGCAGGTCTCAGCAGCCACACCCTGTCCCCACTGGTCTTTGCAACCTTGTCACCTGCACACTCTCGCCCGTCTGTGCTGTGAATGTGGGGTACCCTCGAGGATCCCAAATCTCTATCTCCAGCCAGCCCCCACCTGAAATGCCCTTCCCCACCTTCCTCTCTCCCCTTCCACCTGTTTGACATCTACTCATCCCCTGCCTCAGGCTGTGTGCGGCGCCTCTCCTGCCCACAGCGCTCACATGCTGTATACGCCGTGCAGGTCTGCCCACAGCGCTCACACCGCTGACACCCACTGGCTCAGGGTCAGGCACCCTGAGGTATGACGAGGTGCCCTTGGAAGGTTCTCTTGGCACAAAGAGCAGGGGACCATCTAAGAGGATCCTTTGGGTTTCACAGAAAGAACCCCCAGAGGGACTGTGTTCAAGTCCACTCAGTGGTCTCTGCAAACCCCTAATTAGGCTGAAGCGGGGAGGGTGTGAGCATTAGGGTGGGTGAAACCTGTACACCCCAGGGGCCCAGGGAGCAGGAGCTGTTGCTACTCTACTTCTATTTCTGTCAGAGATTTCAAGCATGGTGGGCTCCGGGGTTCTCTGCAAAGCAGCCCTCCCAGCGCTGCAGCCCAGAATGCCCGGGGCCACCCTGGGGCCAGGTCCAGGTGGGGCCAGCTCACCAGATAGTGGGAGCAGCCTCCCAAAGGTGCCCGCCGCTCCTGGAGCCTGAGCAGGCTTGGAGAAAGCCAGCAGAGGGCAGTGAGCCCCAGTGATATTTTAGGAGGGCGGCCAGCCTGGGCCTCTCGACTTGGGCGACCACCACCGTGCAGTGGCCCTGGGAGGCCCGGAGCTCAGCGTCCAGGGGAGTGGGGCCCGGCCCCGGCATTGTGTGCTCCAGTACCAGCATGGGCGGGACAGGCGAGCCAGGGTGGCTATGGGTGTCAGGGAGGCACCCGTGATGAGGCAGTAGTTTGTCAGGGCCTCTCTGGGCCCTCGAAAGGCCAGAACCCGCACCCCAGCCTCACACTGGGACTGGGTCTGGTCAACACTTCCCAAGCTCGTGCTCTGCACTGGGCACTGGGCCAAGGAGCACAGCCTGCTGGTGAGCAGCGGGGCCTTCGAACTCTAGGGCCCAGCCGCACCACTAGCTAGCAATGTGGCCACGGGTGAGGTGCCCTCTTCAGACAGAATGTGTGGTGCCCACAGGTCAGGAACCTTCACGCGTGGTGGGCTATGGCCCAGGAAAAGACCCGTGACAGAACATCCACTTGGCTCTCTAGTCCAGTGCCACCTTCATTCTGAAGCCAGGACGCAGGGTCCCTTCCGCTATCGTTCTGGGAGAAGCAGCTGGTGCCATCCAAGTGTCCTAAGTAATAGCCCAGCACCCCCGCCCCTCCACAGTCTCAGCGTGTGCTTTTATGCCTGCTTCACTGGTACATGCTGTTCCCCACGCCCGGGTTGCCATTCCTCCACCTCTGCCCGTCAAGCTTCCTGAAGCACAAGCCAGGCTCTCTGGGCACCTCCAGCACAGTACTCTTAACCCCATCTTGTTCCCAAAAGCCTTTGAGGAGAAAAGCTCAAATTTCTGATCCAGTCTCCATTTGCCCCTGCAGACCCATCATCACTCTTCTGCATCCTGGACTGAGCCCAGAGACGCTGACCCACACTGGCTGCCCCAGCCCTGAGTTCAGCCAACAAGGAGCTCCAGGAACCTGGAGGGCAGGAGGAGAGTGAGGTCGGGCTCCTTACTGGGTTCCTCCCCTACTCCTGGGCTGACTGTGTCCCTCCAGGAAGTGAGTCCTCGCCTCACTCTCCAGGCCCAAGAACGTTTAGGTGCTCCACAACTCACCCAGGTTCTGCACCCCCACGTGCGCCCCCTCATACTCCACCCACACCTTTGTGAATAGCTGTGTTACTCAACTCTCTCCAGACTCCCTGTTTCGGTGGACAAGCTCTAGTGCCTGCCAAGAGGGTCCCGTGCAGTCCCGCGTACCTTAGATGTGAGCTAAGAAGCCTGGAGGGAGGGCTGCGTCGGAGCCAGCATCTCGGCGCAGAGGGAGATCCCGAGAGGGCTCCTGGGGAATGGCCTCCACTTGGATCGCACTCAAGCACAATACGTCCCACCTGTGGGGTCAAATGGATGGATCTGTGTCGGACTCATCCATTTACTCGTGTGTTCACTCATTCAGCACAAACACTCACGGAAGGCAGCACGCACCAGGCTCTGGCAGGGGCAGACCAGACGAAGATGTCGCTTGGAGCTGGCACTGATGAAGGGAACCAGCATAAACAAGCGAAAGCAATCACATACTGTTTCAGATGGTGCTACAGTCCAGGAATAGAGCGAGATAAAGAGGTACCCAGAGACAGGTGCAGAGGTGTGGTTGCAGCTACCCAGTCAGGGGCCGTCGGACAGAGGAGGGTGCGAAGGAGCAGAGTCAGGCAATGCTCTGGGGCAAGGGCATTCCCTACCCAGGGCCAGGAGATAGGAAGGTTGGAGCAGGAGCCATCTTGATCGACTGAGCAGCAGGGAGCCTGGGGCAGATGGAGGGCAGGGGACCCTCCACGGAGTGGGGACTTGCTTTCTTGTAAGGCCCCTTCTGGACTCTGAGTTTGGCAGACTCCACACAGGGCCCTGGGCAGGGCCTGCAGCCCAGCACTTCCTGAGTCTGCCAGGTGAGGACAGGCGAGGAGTGCCTTCCCTGTGATCCCTCACTCTTCACAGTGACTTTATGAGGAGGGTGTTTCCACCCCCATTCTACACATGGGGGACCTGAGGCTCAGAAAGGTTAAGCAATCTGCCCAAGGTCACACAGTCAGAGAAAGAATCGGAAATGAACCCAGATCTGCCTGACCCACAGCCTAGAAGGTGTTTTGCCAGGGCCAGCACATCTATGCACCAAGGCCTTCCTCGTCAGTAACACTGGCCTTACAGGGCCAGAAAGCCAGAAGGCAGCAGGACCCCAAAGCTCTTGGCCCATCCCAAGGCCACACAGCCACACGGAGGAGGCTGGTTCAAGCCTGGCTTTCCCACAGCCCTTCCCTCCCTTCACTCCCTGGAAAGGGGAAATTGGCAGGTGAGGAGGAAAGTGGCACCAAGCCTGCCATGCCCTGACGCTCTTCCAGGGCCAGGGCGTGTTGGTTAATGGGTATCATTTCAGTCCTTTCATTTCTAATAGACACTGTGCTGTCATAAAGACTGTCATTTCCTGCGGCTCTCGCAGGATAATCAATGTGCTGTCTGCCCGAAGGGTTGGGAATGGCAGTATTTGGGCACGTATGTGAGGATGAAACCATCCTCTCTTCTCAGCCATTCCAGTCCTTTTCCAACCAGACACAACCTTTGTGTTTGAGAACATAGGTCTGGGGTCCCAAAGGGCCCCAGGTCACTGCATTGCTCCCCAGCTTGGCAAAGACCTGTCTTCTCATCGCTTCACTCCCACATCCCATAGCCAGGTGAATGTGGGCATAGCCCATTCCCGCCCAATTCTCAGTTTCCTCATCTGTAAAATGGGGGCAATTATGTCTGCCTCACAAGGTAGCTGAAGCAAGAGGAGATGCCTGCCAGGTGGTCAGTGCCTAGGAAGTGGCAGTTGTGACAGTGATAGTGTTGGCGTGAGCTCATGTTTGCCACATTTTGAAAATAGGGAGCTGGGGCCAGAGAAAGGAATGGGCTTCCCTGAGGTCACACAGTACATCACAGGCAAAACTGAACCTAGAATTTGGGTTTCTAGGTCAGAGCTTGTGTGGACTCAGGTCAGTGGCAACCACTGAGTTTTACCAAACCCTTCCTGCGTGCCAGGCACCATCACACATTAACTCCTCTAACCCCTACACTGAGCTGGCATGAGCTGGTGTGATGGGTGGTATCATCCCTGCTTCGCAGGTAAAGAAGGTGGAACTCAAGGAGATGAATCACTTGCCCAATGTCACACAGCCAGCAAGTAGTGGAGGCCTCATTTGGCCTTAGGAGGCCTGGCTGCAGAGCTGGAGCCTGGGTCTCTGTGCAGCGGCCCCTGAAGATCAGTCCCTGAGAGTAGAGATTAAGGCCCCCGCTTTCCCACACACATAGGTGCACACACACCATCACACACTCAGCTTGGAGAGTTAGGCTTAGCACAAACCAGGGTTCTGTCTCCCCCCAGTGATGAATAGACAAGGATGAAGCCATCTTTGGTCATCACCCCAGTTTCTACCAGCAGCATCCTCAGGCCCACCCATGGATCCTGGATAGCAAAACCCTTACTGCACCCTCAGAGAAGACCTGGTGTGTATCCAGTCCTCCCCAGACAGGGAAACTGAGACCCAGGGAGTTTGCATTGTGCCCATGACCCAGGCTGGCTCAGGGGCTGCAGGAGTCTGAGTATGAGAGGTGGGTGGGCAAGAAAGAAAGGGGCCTCTTTCCAATACCACAAGTGGCTCTCAAGACTGCTGGTGGCACATCACCCTGACAGACTCCCTCATTCCTCATGCCAGTTCATCCTCACAGCAAGCTAGGAACTGTGGTTCCATTTTGCAGATGGATATATCAAGGCTCAAAGGAACTTGCCCAAAGTCACACAATAAGAAGAACTTGGGCGTAAGCCCAATGTCCCAATGTCCAGGCGCTTTTCCTCTTGCTTAATTCATTTCTTACTTTGTTGGCTCTTTTCTCTCTAGAATTCTGTGCAAGTTAACAACCTTCTCCTGAGTGAGCATCCTGCACGCAGGACCTTCCTTTGACTTGTCACTGCTGTATGCCAGGAGCCTGTTGCAACAGAGAGCGCAAAGCTGGGAAACCAGTGGAATTGTGTTAGGTCATTGCAGGGGCTGTAATTGGGCTGCAATTTGTTCCAGTGACGCTAGTGCTCAGCGAGGTCAAGTTGGAGATTCCTGATATTGTGGAAGGACTCACAGATTCATTATGCAAATATTAAGGTGGGCAGGGGAAAGTGGTATATTATAAATGTGATTTTTGTTTATTTTTCATTAGCCAGATTGCTCCACTCCCTAGTGTATAGAGCTCTGGGAAGGGCTGGGCCAATTTGCATAAGGATGCCAGAGGTCTTCTCCCAGGGAAACACTGAGAAACAGTCCCCGCTCCCTGTCATGTGAACCTAGAAAAACACGTTGGACTGGAGTACTTCCCATCAGACTGGAGAAGCTCTTGAGTGAAGTGCAATGGCAGGAAAAGGTCTAGAGGGCTCCAAAGTGAACTCATCTGATGGTCTGTGCTCAACATTGGGGTAGGGATGGAGACACAGGTCTTCAGTCAGTTTTTCAGTCAAGGATCACATTTTTTTTAAAAGATTTATTTATTTATGCATACAAGCTGGGGTACAGGCCAAAGGCATGGGGTGGCGAGAGGGTTCACCAGAGACAGAGTGGGGAGCAGAACAGGCAGATTGATGGACACTGCTGAGGGAGCAGCGGGTGAGGCAGGAGAGGTCATGTGGGAATCCCCCTGGCCGGGCGTCGAACTCACATCACCACTGCCAACAGCTCCACAGTGCAGTGCTTAACTGCTGCACCACCAGGGAGGCCCAAGGATCACATCTTTAAAGTGAAAGAGACCCCAGTCCTCAGTGTTCAGTTCAGAGCTGAGCACAGTGTGTGCATGCCTGAGCATGTACAGGGACCTGGTCAGCAAGGCATTGGCCTCTCCATGGACAGGCAGCCACTGGGATGCACCCAGGCAGACTTCAACAGCGACACCATGTGGCTGGGGCTGGAACCACAGCACTAAGTGGGTGTTTAGCTGCCTTGCTTTCTGTCCCTGGAGTTTGGAGGCAGGACTAGTCTACTTAAATAAAACCTTCAGGGTACCTGGGTCTATTCAGGGAAAGGAAATCCCTGAGTGGATACTGAACTTCTTGCTAATGAAGCCTGGGGATGAGCTGTGAGTTGGAAAAAAAAAAAGAGGTCCCCTTATTTGCACCCTAAGTTGGTAAAGCCCCTGTTCAAGTTACAGAGTGGGTCAGTTTCATAGACTCCGACACCAGTGACCACAACTATCTGCACTGACAAGTCACACACACAGGAGAGTTCTTCTCTATGGTAGCACATCTTTAAATTAACAGCAAAAACAGTTACATCCACAGACACAGCCTCTGTCCATTACAAGCTCTTCACCACTCATGCTCTGCTCCCACCCCAGTCCTGGAGCTAAGCAGGGAAGAGTCACCGTCCCGGAAACGGAGGCTCCGAGAGGCACGGTGACTTGCCCATCACCACCACCAAGTCAGCAAGGCCCACCCCCTTGGGGGGTCCCCACACTGCCGCTGGGCCCCTCCCTGCCTGCTCACAGCAGCATCAGCACCACGATGGCGATGACCATGAGGAGCCCCGCCAGGATGCAGAGCCCCAGGAAGACGATGTCACTGGTGTCCTGGGCCGCCACGGCCCCTGAGCCTTGTGGTGCCTCTGCCTCAGCCCTGGGCGGCGCCTCCTGGAGGTGCTCAGCTGTGGCGTCGTAGGGCCCAAGCCAGTGGGAGCCGGACAGCAGGTGGGCAGAAGCCTCTCTGCGCCGCGGCTCGCAGAGGACCTCGTACTGGTGAACGTCCTCCTGCCCACCGGCCGAGAAGTCGATGTGCAGCACGCCGACGATCACAGCCGTGTTGTTTCTTCTCTGTGGGGTCACAGGCACCTGCTCACACCTGAGGGGGCTGGGTGCACCCTGTGCCCCTAGAGTGTAGGGGCTCGGTGCCCCCACAAGGAGACAGAGTCCCAGGAGCCCGGGCTCTAGTCCCAGCTTGGCACTGCCTCCTCTCCCACTCAGAGCCTCAGTGTCCCCATCTGAGAAAGGGTGGGCCCTGGGGGGGCAGCTGTCTGGGAGGGCAATGGCAGATTCAAGGGGCCAGTGTTTTCTGTAGGGTCTATGAGAGACAGTGACAATAGTGACAGAGACATTTGTATGTTCCAGGCGCTCTATTTTAATTCTCACAACAATCCTCTTACTGGTGCCATTAATATCTCCATTTTACAGATGAGGAAACTGAGGTGCCAAAGTTAAATCCCTTGTCTGAAGTCACATAGCAAACAGGTGACAGAGAGCACATTCTACCCAGATCTGGCCAAATCTTAACTGTGCTCTTGGCCTTTTTGCGTCACTCAGACCGAAGAACATAGAACCAAAAAGGCATCTAGTTTGCTCTCCCTTCTTTGGCAATTACAGACGTGAATGCTGAGGCAGAGCAAGAGCAGGAGCCTGGCAGAATGAGGTCCAGAAGCCAAGGCTCCTGATGCCCATTTAGATCTACCTGGATTAGATTAAGCAACAACCCTCTAGAATCTTTTCTCCAATTATGTGTCCCTGCTGCTGAATTGCAGGTCACCCCAATCAGCCACTCAAGAGTTGGGAAGAGCCATTGAGGAAGATGGGGGTGGTCCACCTATGGCCACCCTTCCCACCCGACAGATGGGGGAGCAGGAGTCATGCTCCCCTGAGAAGGTGGGGTGTTTGGAGCAGAGGCCAGTGGGCAGTGTTCTGGTGGGCAGTCTGGGGTGGGCTGGAAGAGGAGCTGCAGTGGTGCAGGGTACTCTCCCCACCCCCCAAGTTGACAGTAGCCATCACCCTCCTCATGCTGACCAACTGCCATGTCCAGGGCAAGGCACTTCTGTAAGGCACCTTCTGAAACGCGGCACTGCCCACACAGCACATGGGCATGAGCAAGACTAGAGCCACTGGGCAACCCTTCGGGAAGGCTGTGAAGGGGAGTCACGAATGTGGAGTTTCGTGGACAGGTGACCTGTGGTCTCTTTCACCTCTTCCACAAGGGCTTCCACAAGGCCCTGATTCTATGTCCTTTAACACTTGTGCACTCATCCTGTCTGCCACCAAGCCCTCTGAGGACAGCTGGTGTCCTGTGACCTGTGATACATAATAGGGCACTGGACAAAGAAAGACAGAACCTGAGAATGAAGGGGACCCAGTGAGGAGACCAAAGTGGCTCTTACATAATAAAGATGGAGGGAAAATCACATAAAATGCGATGGGGCAGTTGTAGGGGGGTTTGGAGAGTGAGAGGCTTGAACAGGAAAGGTCACACAGCGTGTGGGATTACCGTTACGAAGCCAAGTGTTTTTAAAGACATTCACGGATAGGTTGTCTTTGCATTTGGCCATTTGAGCTGTGCATCTTTGGAAGCAACTCAATGCAGAGACTGGTCCTTGTGGCTCCAAGGCTTACACTAAGAATCCACAAGTCCAAGGGTCTCTGATTTGGTGTTCCCATGATTCTTTGACTCTGTGGTTCTGAGTTCTGGTGGTGGTTTCATGACTCAGACTCTGAGTGTCTCTGAGTCTTTCCTTCCAGATTTCACGGTTCCCTGCTTCTGGGATTCTGTTCCCATCATTCCGTGTCTCTGTGGAATGTGATTCTGTCCCAAAGGAAATCTGTGGTGGGATTTAGGACATGGACTAGGGAGAGGGCAGAGTATCTTAGCAATCAACATTGACCCCCACTTTTCTTCTCCTCATGTCAAAGGGTGTGCTACCAAGAGATGGAGAAGCAGAGGGGTAGGCTGGTGGGGCCAGAGGCAACGATGTAGCTAATGTTGGGGGTGGGGAGTATGGTTGGTCCGGAAGCACTTGAAATCTGCCAAGCAAGTCTGGCAAATCCCGATGCCAGAGCTGGGAGGTCCCCCTGAGAGAGACTGCTGTTCCTTCTCCCCTTCCCCCTTCTAGATCCTGTCCTAAAAATACAAATATCCAGGTGGGTTGGGCCACTGCCCAGGAACGCTGAGGGCCCCAAGCCTGGGTTCAAGACCTCCTAAATACAAGGATAGTAGAAAATTCCCTTGTAAGTCCCACTGCCTTTTAGAGAGGACGGATCCTGTTACTTGAAGGGCCTTTGTTTGGGGCGAGTCCAGGGATAGGTTTGAACCACAAAGTTGGGGAAGGGGTGGACAGGAGGTAGCAAGATTCAAACAGCTCTGTAGGTTTAAGGGGTAAAGACAAGGAGGTTCAGGGAGAAAGGGAAGAACAGCAGGAAGGAATCCCCAATAGGAGCTTTTGGTCATCACAGGGTTGTGCAACGAGACCCCCTTCACTGTATCCCCATTTGAGTTGTTGGTTGTGTTGAGCAAGTTTGCTGAGATCAAGCCGAGGGGGCTGAGTTTGCATCCAGGCTCATGTGGTCCCAGAGCCAGGAAGAGAATCTGAATTCCCAGGCACGCCAGGTGCCTTTTAGCAAGGTGTGAACTCCTCCCTCATGCCCGTCCTCCTCCCCCCAGCCCCTACCTGATATTCAGTGCCACAGGTGTCAAAGCGGGCCTGGATCCAGAAGTTGCTGCCTACTTCCTGGGCCGCACAGCTCCGGCTGCCCAGGTAGACCTTGGTCTGATCCAGGGGGGCCAGCGCCTGTGCAGAGATCAGAATCTGGAAGTCCGTGCGGGAGCAGCTCACGTTCATGGGCACCACTGGGGACAGGAGGGAAGAGCTGGAGGCCTTGGGGACAGGCGGTCTGACCTCTCCCCTCTGGTCCCCAGGTCCCCACTCAAAGGGTGGCAAATAGGAAAACCAAGACCCAGAGGGGGACTGGCTCTTATGTAGTCCCACAGGGGTCGTTTACATGCAACACTCCGCTTAGCTCCATCAGACTTGAGACCCCCATGACAGGCACCAGGCCTACTTCTCAGGGTCCTCTGAGCCCAGCACAAAGCTTGGGAGGCATAGGAATGCTGGATGAACATTCGAATGAATGAATGAATGTCCTTTATCACAATAAAAGTTACTTTCTACTGATGGCTTTGCCCTATGCCTGCATTCATTCAGTTATTTAGCAAGTGAGTTCCTATACTCAACATTCTAGTTGACGTGGATCAGTAAATATGTAAAGCACACAGAATGTCAGAATGGTCTGAAGGAGAATGAGAGAAAGGAGAAAGAGGGGAAGAGCAGAGTATTGGGGGGAGGGGGAGGAATGGGAGTTGAATTGCAAAGGGAGGCAAAGGCAGCTTTGCTCTTATGATGACCCTGTGAGTGGAGGTAATCCTACTTCACAGTTCGAGAAACTGAAGCTCTGAGAGGGGAAGTGGTTTGTAGTAGATGAGTCAGGATTCTAACCCTTGAATCTGTCAGATGCCAAAGTTCAAATTGTTTCCACCTTATTTGGTGAACCCTGGATTTGTATGAGAGTGTGTGTGTGTGTGTGTGTGTGTGTGCAAGTGCACACACGTGTGCATGTAAGGAGACAGTGCTTTCTGGGGCAGGGGAAAAGGGGTGGTGGGTGCTGAGGGGAAAGGAAGGAACTGGCAGGCAGAAGCCTGGAGCTCTCACCCCTCTCCAGGAAATGCCTCAGACATATTTCAGCCTCTGGTGTCTGGGCAGCCAGGGATTTATGGGCCTGCCGTCTCCCACGATGATCTCGGTGGCGCTGAACTGTGTGTCACCCCTGATGGATGCCGGGGGCTGTCCCCCCGCTGGGAGGCCTCCCGTAGCCTGGGCCACATCTGGAGCCACAGCTAGCAGGGGTGACCCTGTCTGACCCTGGGCTCCCACAGGGATCACGGAGGGATGCAGGGTGGGGTGGGTGCACTGAAGCCCCTGGAATAGGAGCCAGGATTAGAGCTGCCCCAACCTTGGCTCCTGGGGAGAAGGGGCTTGTCCAAGAGCACACAGACCTGGAAGAGGACCCAGGCCCAGAAATAAGACTCTCGGAGTCAAATGGAGCTTAAAAGATCCGTCAACCAATGTCCTCATTTTATAGGTGGAAAACTGGACCCATATAGAGAAAGCAACTGGCCCACTGCACCCAGCCCGACGCCACCTGGCTCTCCAAGGACAACCCGAGACGGGGCACTCCAATAGAAGACAGTTCTCCTTCCCTAGTTCTTGGATGAGCCAGTGAGCCCAGAGAGGGTGTCCGCCTGGGTCATTTCACTGCTGCCAGTTTGCTGCAGCTCTTTAATTTCCCTCCCCATAACTGGGACCCCAATCTTCTCTTGCATATGAGGTAAGGGAAAAAAGGAAAGATATTTTACATGTAGAACAGGCCTGAGACACATGAGGGAAAGAACTTCACCCTCAGCAAGGATGTCCCCAGAGCCAGGTGCCATGGCCTGTGTGGCCTTTCTCATCTTAAAACCCACCTGTCATCAGCCCACTGTTCAGAGGAGTCCACTTGAATGGTTAGTGAATGGCAGCATTTGGATGTTCCCCCCCGCCCCCCATCCAGCCACACAAGAAGGCCGGGAGTGCACGCTGGTCTTGGCTGCGCCACCAGCTTTCCAAATGACTGCAGTAACCTCTCCCCCTCTATCTGCACCGTCATTTCTATACCTGCACGTGAGGACCATAGCCTGGTCAAGCTAGGACAATATGGGTCCCAAGCACAGGCATTCCTGGGGCCAGCCCCAGGGAAGGAAGGTGAGAGAAGGGGGGAGAACGGACTCTGATGACCGGCAGCTAGAACCAGCATCAGTGAGACTGGAAAAGCTGACACCAGCTTCCCAGCCTTCTCGACAGCTTGGCGTGACCACGTGCAGGCCTATGAGACCAAGACATCTTCTTGGTCTCAAGATTCTGAAAATGCTTTTGCTTTCCAAATAAAGGGACATTTGTAGCTGGCACCTCCGCTAGCCCCTTCCAGTCCTGAACGGGGACATGATGTCTGGAGTGTGGCAGCCATCTCATGGGGGGCCACAAGGATCCCAGGCATGGCATTTGGGGCAGCGTGAGTTCCTGAATCAACATGGCAGAGCTTCGCTCCGGGCTTCTTGTCATGGGAGGAAAACATGCCACCCGTTCACGCCATGTCGGCCAGGGTTTCTGACGGATATAAGCAAGACTGGTTGGCATCTCTGTCATTATAGCAATTGTTAACCATAAACAGTATCACTGGGTTTTGCATGTTACCCCTGGATACACAGGATCAATCGTAGAAGGAACAAGAGAAGGAACCAAACGGGGAGAAACTAGAAATTGTGGAGTGGGGAGCTGGAAAAATAGGGCCCTGCAACAGTAGAAATAGGTGAGGGTCGTGCAGGTATGGGCTCAAAGGTCATAGGGCAGGGTTCAGCAGTGGTGTCATCACCCAGAAGTGGTCAGAGAAGACCATTCACGGGAATGGGGACAAGCTGGTGGGACGGAGGAAGGCAGCTACAGGCCTGGGACCCTGCCTCACCTGCCCCCACCGCCCACCCCTCAGCCCCAGCTGACCTCCAATGTAGGCCACGGAGAAGCCCCTGTGGGTGGTGCTGCGGTCCGTGTGCAGCAGGAGCAGGAGCAGATTGCGGCTGGAGGTGAAGGGGGGTGGTAGGTGGTGGCCACACCAACTCCCCAGCAGGGGCGCCTCTTCACTGGCCCCGTCAAAGGCCACCACATGGTCGAAGTCACAGGTCCTGGTGAGGCTGTTGGGCTCCTCCAGTTCCAGGTCGAGGAAGAACACCTTGGCCCGGTAGCCAGGAGGCAGGTGGATGGTCCAGTGGCACCGGATGTTGTTGGGATAGGGGCTGGGGTACCGCGGGCTGGAGAAGTTGCCCCGCGTGGCCGTGTATACCTCCTGGCATTCTCCTGGACGAGGTGGGGGGTGGGCAGAAGGAGCAGGGTAAGAAGGGTGGAGACTCACCCTCTGCGGCTACAGCTTGGGAAGTAGGAGCTACAGGGGTTCTAAAGCCACCCTGATAGGCTGTGGGCACCATGACTAGCACACCAGACAAAGGGTCCCAAAATCTTCTTCAAATTGAGACAAGCTGAGAGTGGGGACTCTCAATCCAGTTGGTAACCCCCTTCATGTGTACTGGTCCTGTTAAGAATTCAGTAACACTACCTAATACCTGTCCTCAGAGTTGAGTCCAAGCAAGCACTTGACAAAGTGGTTCGTGTCCTGACCTTCCACCTTTTTCACTGTCCCTCAGCTAGCCCTAAGCTCACCAAACATCTAGTGCTACAAGCACCAAATCTCTCTGCATTCCATTCCTTTGCACATGCTGATCTACATAGAACACCCTTCCCTTCCTTTGCCTCTAACTCCTTCAAAGCTCTGCTCAGTTCTCTCCTCCCCCAGGAATTTATCCATAATTTTTAATGTTAGCACAGATCACAGTGGGTTGTCACTGCCTCTTTCTCCATTTCCTCCACTAGAAAATAAACTACCCAAAATTTCATTCATTCATTTGCATAAACACTGAGTACCTACTGTGTGGCAGGTGCAAAGATAAACCCAGAGGAACCCAGTCAGGCAGGAGAGATCAACATACAAGCTTCATACAGAATCAATATCTTTTAGAATATTATTGGGCAAAAAAACATCTCTCCAGAGTTAAAGGAAGGGATTAATTCTGAGTGAATCAGAAAGCCTTCACAGAGGAGGTGGCATGCTTATGCTTTGGTTGACCAGGCAGGGAAGGTGTGCTAGAACATGCCAGGTGGACGATCAAAAAGCACAAGGCCCAGCGGCAGTTAAGCATGACCCCCAGAAGCGTCACAGGGTGCAGAACCCAGCATGCACAGGACACTGGCAGAGGTACAGCCCCAGCCCCTCCTACCTGAGAAGTAGTAGGCCTTGAATCCCCGGCCTCCAATGTTAAAGTCAGACTTGAAGACCACCTGCAGCTCATGACCCCGAGACACGAGGGTGGGGGGCTTGGTGCTGCCACAGTAGTGGTGCCCGAGGGACGGCCCGGGCCCCCCAAGCACAGCCACATAGTCGTAGGTGCACTCCTCATTGCCCTCCACCTGGAAGTCCGCGAACACCAGCTTGACAGTGGTGAGGCCTGTGGCCCGGATCACCCAGCGACACTCCACGTTGTTGGGGTAGTTGTTGGGGTACTCAGGGCTGGCAAGGACCCCTGACAGGCCAGTCAGCATGCCACCACACACATCTGCAAGGAAGCCCGCTTGAACCCACCTTTCTCTCTCCCCACAACTCCTCAACACCTCCCTTGGAAACCCCACCCAAAATGGCACTCCTGCGGGAGCATCACGAGACCCCCTCACCATCCATCTGTGCCATCTGTGAAAACCATTATCACAGCCCTATGAGAAATGCACAGCGGTTGGCCCTATTTTACAGTGGAAGCAAGAGAAGCTAAGCAACTTACCTGTGAGACTGTTAGGTTCTCCCAGGCAACCCCAGACAAGCAGCTGGGGACAAGGAGTATATAGAAGAGCCTGGCCCCAGGTGGGAATGGAGGGAGTGAGACAGGGACAGACGGGAAAGTGGCCCTACAAGGAAGGGCATTGTCAAGCCAGTGGTTAAGCCCTGCTGGGGAATGCTGAGGAAGCTGGGGGACTGTATATCAGCTTTCAAAAGCCCAAACCAAGGGCTGTGGGAGTGGGGGGCAGGGAGCAAGGGGTGAAGGAACTCCGCAGGGTTGTGACAGCAGGTCGCCTGGCTGGTAACTGGGACAGTGGAAATGAGTCCAGGAAGACTTACTGCAGAGGCTGTGCACTTGGCTTGGAGATTCTCCCTCCTCCCTCCTACTAGGCCAGTGGGTCACAGAAGCCGAGGTGCCTGAGTCCAGGAATGTTACCAAATCCCCCTGACAGATGAGGAAACTGTGGCTTAATAAAAGGCTCTGACAAGGAGCGGTTAAGTCAGGTGTCCCCTTAACTTTGCCTCTGGCTTCACGACCGGGGGTGAGTAGCCCACCTCTCCGAGCCTTGTAGGAATATCAGAAATCGTAAGACCTGTTCAGCCTGATCCACCAGGCTCAGACTCAGGTCTGAGAAGATGCTGGTGCAGCCTTTCGGAGCTGGTGTGGCCAACACAACCAGGAGGTGGGTGCAGTGAGCGCAGACTAGCTGGCGGCGGGTGGCAGGGTGGCACGGCGCAGGAGGTGGTGGCCCGTGCTTCCCACTCGCAGCCATGTGACCTGGAGCAGGCACGTTTCCCCTCGGGTCTCAGATTTACCGTTTGTGAGATAAGATGGCAGGTTCTGACAGTCTATGCGAGCCTTTCCAATGCTGTCTCCCTTAGCAGAGACTTTCAAACTGCTCCAGGGTCCACGATGAACCCCAGGGGCACCCCTCTCAGGGACTTCAGTGTAAATTTCAGTCTTATGCTGCATGTTAAACTATTTTTAATGCAATTAAAGACAACACCTACAGTCACATGTCAATATTAGTTTTTTTTTTCAATGATTGGCTTATAATAAGTAAAATTTTTAAATATACACTTGCACAATATATACCACCCAAATACTGCCTTTTTCTCATCTATGTATCAGGAAAGCTCCATTTGGCATAAGGGCACCTCTGTTTTTAAAAACATTGGGAGATACCCATGAAATTAGACATTGATTCCTAACATCCTAAAAGTCTAGGGGTCTAGAAGGCCAAAGCTGCGATGAGATCTGTGCCCCTGGTTTTGGCATTCAACATTTCCATGCTGCTAAAGCCAGCAGGGCTGGGTCCCCCCTGAGCCCCCTGGATTGCCTTGGTGGGTCCTTGCTCAGGAAACTGTGGTCATCCATCACTCAAGCCGACATCAACAAGGTCTTTGGTTTTGGCCTTGGAAGGAAAGAGGAGGTTTGAGCTTATGCAGAGAAGCCTGAAGACAGAGGTGAGAGTCAAGGAGAAAGACCTCTGCTCCCTGCACTCGACTTAGGGTGGGTGCCAAGTGTGGTTGAGGGAGGGACGTGTCAGGGACCTGAGATACAACAGGTGATCTCTGAGAGGCTCTGGGGGGCAGGGGGGTCACCTGCTCCACACAGTCCCCCTTCAAACTTCCACTCCTAAGGACTAGGGGTGGGGAACAGAAGGGAGGCTCCTGCATCCATAAAGTGATGGGATGTTGCAGAAGGGCCAGTAGCAGTGGCAGCACGGTGTCCTTATCCATGTCCTAGTATCATGGCCTGAAATAAGGTCAAGGGTAGGAGGGCTCAAAGGGCCTCACTCCTGAGTACAGTGAGACTTTCTGGGGACCCCCAAAATAACAGAGGGAGACGTGGGGACTGTTGTCAGGAAGGGTGGAACCCACAGCTACCGAGATTACAGACGGGCTGCCTTTGTCCCCTGAGCTGTGAGAGGATGGCCATCCGGGTACAGAGCAGCCTACACACCAAGGTGCTGAGACTGCAAGTCTCATCTCCCCGCTGCTGCTCACCCCCACCTCCAGCCTGACCACGCCCCCCACAGCCAAATCCCCCTTGCCTTTCTGGTAGCCTGCAGAAAAGCCGCGGCTGGCCACGTGCTTGTCTGAGTGGAAGACCACAGACATGACATGCCAGGAGGAGGTGAAGGGTGGCGGGGGCACCTGACCGCAGAACCTCCCCAGCAGGTTGCCCTTGTCTCCTGAGGCTCCGTTGTAGATCTCCAGGAAGTCGAAGCTGCAGGTGTCGTGATACTCCAGGTCAAAGGTGTGGAAGGTGAGCAGCACAGAGGAGCCCTCAGCCACCACAATCAGCCAACTGCACTCTGTGTTGTAGGGGTAGAGCCTCGGGAAGTTGGGGCTGGAGAAGTTTCCAGCAGGTGCTGAGAGCACACCCCCACATTTGATACCTGGGACAAGAGGGAAGAGTGGTTTGGAGTCAGTGCTGGAGTTTTGCACAGTGGGTCCAGCTACAAAGCTGGGTTTTCGGGATGGAATGGGGGAGCACGGTACCCTGGTCCTACATCAATTCAATTTTTCTTTTATTTGTTCATTCACTTACTCATTCTTCAAATACTTGTTGAGCTTTCTTTTATCCATTCAACAAACGTCATTTGAGAGCTAGGAGTTACAGCAGAAACAAAACAGACAAAAATCCCTGCCCTCGTGACTTTACTTTCTGGTGGGGAAGACAGACAGTAAACATAAGGAAAATGTAGAGCATATTAAACAATGATAAGTATTATGGAGAAAAATAAAGCAGGGAACAGAGATTTTAAAAAGTTGAGGATAGCCTATAATTTTAGATAAAAAAAGAACGACAACCCAGATCCAAGATACATGTAGTGGGGAATATAAAATCATTGATAGTAACACCCCACCCTTCCCAAGTGAGAATGTGCACAGCCTATTACAACATTAAAAGCACATTCTTATACGTACTATTTAAAAAGGAAAACAATAGGAGGAAACCAATAAAAACGATTCTCTGTCAGGGGAAAGAGCAAACAGAGGGAGGAAACCAGCAGGAATGCTTGACCTCCTCAGATGTGACTTGTTTTATAATTTTGACTTTATAATCACTTTCATATAATTTTAGGAGAACAAAAAAATTCTTTTAAGCATCCCAAACGGAAACAAATAAACTTAACTATATGTCAAGCTGGAGACGTGCTTACAGGGGGAAAACGAGTTCAAATGACTGGGAGCTGCGCTGTGTGGCTGTATATGCTCAGTGGGGTGTCTATCCCAAGAACAAAATGAACATTAAATTCAGTAAACTTATTATTAGTAATAACAGTAAATATTATATCTTACAAGTATTTTTATATATTGGAATAAAGCACGTGCATTTATGTCCATAGACACTAATATTTTCAGTATGAGATACAAATATAAACTAAAATAATGAACTAGAGTCCTTGCAATCCATCATTTGAACTGAAAACATCAGTATGAATTCAAGATTTATTTTATTACTAAAATAATGCATTCCCTAGGTCTGTTCATGAAAAGGTCTAGAAGTCATATTCCAGTGGTATCGCGCACTCCTAGGCCTTAGAACAAGATTGTTATGTCCAACTAAAATGAACCAGCACTGCTTAGAGAAATGATTGGGCTAGGACAGGAAAGATATCAAATATGTGTGGGACATCTTGACATGCCAGAAAGCAAAGCGATCACCAGCATTGGCTACGATTGTATCAAGATTCACCAAGGAAGTAATTTTGAGTTTGACTAAGGGGAACAAGAAAGGTTTGTTAGCTGGGGAAGATTTGGAGAGAGGAAATGGCATGAACAAAGGCTCAGACTCACTGTCATTTAGCTTCCTGAGCCGCAGTTATGCATCTGTGAAATGGGGACAATGACACCGTCCCAGCTGTGTGGCTCCCTAGCACTGATGAGAGAAAGCTGTGCAAGACAGCAAGATGCACACTCAGTTCCACAACTGGCTCCCTACTCTGCCCCTGGGCCTGACAAGGCAGGAACACTTACGGCAGGAAGGCGGAGGGACATTCTGCCCAGTGTCTTGTCCTTTCCTCCAGCCTTGTGCCAAGGACAGGAAAAGCTGTGAGAACATTGGAGCACAACACCTGTGGCCCAGGAGGCCCTGGACGCCAGCACAAGGAGAAGCTTTATCTTCAGGACTCAATCAGGCACCCTGACCCTCAGGGTCACGCCAAGGCCACTGAAGCCCCCATGGCTGGAAAATGGGAACAGCTTGCTCCTCCTACCACCCAGGCATGGAATAAGAAGCCTGGGTGCTCAGTCCATCTCTGCTACTGACTAGGTGACCATAAGTTGTTTCCTTCTTGAGCTCACTTGAACCTACAGGAAAACGAAGCACTCACAACTGTTTGTTGCGTCCCCAATGCATTTGCCCCTTGGAGATGGGTGAAATGTTATCTCCCTGGCTTATAAACAGATAAACAATGTTTGGTACTGGGAGGGGGTTGGGAGGGAGAGGAAAGCGAAACAGCACAAAGCAACCTAGGACCAGAATGTTGGCGGAGGGTTCTAGTTGCATTTGAGACTGATGAAGGGTCATGGAGGGCTTCCTGGAGGAGGTGGTCTTTCACCTGAACTTGATGAATGAGCTAGATGTTTTCAGACAGAAAAAGAAAAAAGGGATCTTCCAGGCAGAGAGGCCATTGGGGTGAAAGCCAAGGGTGAAGCATCTCTAAAAGAGTATGAGCCTCTGCCAAAGCACAGGATACCCAAGGGACACAGGAGCCGAGGCTGGATATTATATAGTGATTGGAACCAAAATTAAGAGGGCACTGAATGCCATAATAAGGAACTTCAGTGTTACTTGGTTGGAGGTGGGAAGTACCGTATGTTCTCAGGAGAAGAATAAAGACTCCTTCCAGTAATACACTTTTAATAGTTTTCTGAGTCATTCTCTTTCCCCTTGGTAAACATGCACCTTGGACAAGCTACTTAATCTTTTGGGTCCTCAGTTTCCTGAACTGTAAAATGGAGGACTAACACCCATCTCGTTTGCTATACAGATCAATCACAATCATGCACATAAAGCATCCAGCACATGGCAGGCACTCAGCAAACATTGATTCCCCCTCCCAACTAGAAACAAACACATCCTCAACTCAGCCAGCTCCCTCAAAAGGGCCTCCTGCTTCCTGGCCTCCCACAGAGATTTCCTGAGGCTCCAGCTGCTGCCTGCCCACCTCACCCCCTCCTCTGGGTTCCTGCTTGTCCCCAGGAGTTCTTACCTTCCATAGCTTGGGCTCTGGGGCCTGGGCCCAGCAGAGCCACTGCCAGCAGCAGGCAGGACCCCAGCTCTGCCAGCATGTCCTCGCCCTGGGGGTCACCACAGGTCTGTTGCGCTCAGGGGAGGCCGGAATCTGAGGGTCGGAGCAAGAGAGAGAGAGGTGAGGCTGAAAGGGCCTCTAAGTTAATGGCGGTGTGAATAATTCATCAGTCCCTCGAATTAGTAAACAGATCCTCTGGTGCTTCCTTCACTCCACCCTAAGGTGATGGATCTAGTGTCACCAGGTTTACACATTCTGATAGCTGCTCTGGTTGCACTGTCTCAGAAGGAAAGCAACTTCAGGTTGGAAGAGAATTTGATGGTGGAGAAAGGGCAAGCGTTTGGGGGCTTAGGTAGATATGGGATCCACCCCAGGTCAGTATCTCACTTGCCAGATAAGACTTGAACAAGTCATCTGACTCCTTTGGGTCTTGATCTTACTCATCTGTGCAATGGGGCCATGGGCCCAGGTGACAGCATGTGCTAAAACACTTAGTAGGTGCTTGCTACAGGTTTTCCCCATTCTCCACCCAAGGGGGGGTGAAAGGAACCTCTAATAAGTGGGACAAGCACCCTTCACACATGCTTAGATTAGTCTGGGGAGAGTAAAGGAGGCTGTAGTGGACAGCTGACTAGGGAAAGGTATTTTTCATGGAAGAATGCAGCAGGAATAACGGCATGGAAAAGCCATACTGTGTGGCGCCTCATGCAATCATGGATCTTGGCCACAGTACAAATTCTGGCCAAAGATATTAAATGTTCATTCCTTTATTGATTTGCAAACCCGGCTTGAACATCACCATGTGCCAGGCCCTGTGCTAGGAGCAGGGGCTGCAGAAGTGCCCTCCAGGTCCAGTATCCAACAGGAAACAGGATCTCTCCATTTCCAAATAGGGAGTCCCTCTTTAGTTCAGCTCGCTCCATCAACCACTTCCCAAGCTCCTCTGCTCAGAGCCTACACCAGATGCAGGACCAGGCACGACCAGGGAGGGCAACGTGGCACATTCCTGCCTCCCAGGGCGGATCCTAGGCTTTGGCTTGATGACCAGGTCTGAATCCAGGATCTACCCCTGGCTGCCCCGCCCGTCTGAAGCCCACCTCCTGCTCTGTAAAGCAGGGTGAGGAGGGTATGCAGGATTAGAGAGAGGAGGTGTGGGAAGCCTTAGCCAGGGCCTGGCTCAGTGCATAGAAGGAAATATGCTTATTTACCCAGGAGGAGCCCAGAGGTCTGCCTGCCAGACCGCATGCTCAGGAGGTCCCAGGGAGCCCTTCGCTGCCAGCAAGGGAGGCCACGGGGAAGGTGCTCCACAGAGAGCATCAGAAATGGTCAGGCCTGAGGGATCAGCTTACCTACGGGTCTTGATTGGCAGGAGCGGAAAGATGGGGAGCTCTTGCTAAACACTACTGTGTGCATGACATACGACAATGAATGCTGCTCAGTGGCAGGGGGCATGTATGCCAGGAGCCTCGCAATCAGCGCCTGGCTGTGCCTGCCTAACTTCCAGGGACACCAGTGTGTCTCCTCCTCTGACGGAGGAGGACACTGAAGCCCACAGGGTGTGAGCCACTGTCCTGGGATGAGGCGCTCCACAAGAAGACCCTGTGACAAAGACTGGAGGATGAGCAGTTTACGTGGGCAGGGATCCCAGGGAACTCAGGTGGGAGACTGCCGAGAGAGACAGAGATGAGAAGAAGCCGGTTCACGGCTGTTAATGAGCAGCTTCCAACCCCAAGGGAGTCTCTGGGAGACAGGGTTGTGCCACTGAGGGGTGAAGAAGGAGAATGTCCACCAACTGCCAGCTGGCCCCTGGTGAAGGCTGCTGGAGAGCGTCACCCCCAGGAATTGTTGACCTGCCTGTGAATGGCCTGCAAGTCCCAGGGTTGCAGGCAGGAGCTGTCTGCCTGCTTGAGGATGGGACAGCCCTAGGATATGGGCGGGGTAGGCAACACCCCACATGTGCCACCCCTAACCCCACGCCTGTGACATTTTCCTCCCACCCCTGGAACCAGTTTTTCACCTTTCTTCTGGTACAACATCCGCTTCTCTTTGGCTTCAATTCCAGGAGTGGGGTGCCCCACTTAAAGGACACCTGATGCATGGCGCCACCGGCCACAGTCTCCCCTCTGCCTGGACTGCTGAGTACCTTGTCGTCAGTACCAACGCTTAGCCATGGCCCCTAGCCTCGACTAGGACCTCAGTTACCCCACCCTCAGTCTTTCCGTATTTTCCTGGGTGTCTCTTCTTTCGACTCTCTGCAGATGTCATCCCAGATGGGCACCTGTCTCCCCAAGATAGCACACCCCCACCCCACCTTCAGACGACCTCACCCCTCCTGCGGAGCAAAGGCAGGAAACCCCATCAAACAGAAACGCCTTCCGCTTATGGCTCTCACCCTGTCTCTAAGTGCATAGAGACAGGGTCCCTCCAGGATCCAGGGAAAGTTGTCCAGCCTCCTGTCCAAGGCTAACCCTCCACCTGTGCCCTGCTTTTCCCCTCTTGGTATCCTCAGCCTCTGCTGCCTGGCTGGCTGGCTCCATCCCACATTTAGCACACGCAAGTCTCCCCTCTCTGGGGGTGATGAACACTTCCCACCCACCTGTGCTTCCCTCTGGCTCCCACCCTCGCCTTTGGCTGGCTTTCACAGTCACGCTTCCAGAGAGCAGGTTTACACTTCTCATCTTCACTCTCTCCACTCCCCCGCTTTCCAAGGTCTTCTGGGCTGTAGGCTGTACTTCCTCCACGACAAACTCTTTGTGTCCTGGTCACCAACAACTTCCTGGTCACTGAATCTTATCAGTGTCTCCTCTTTCTCATAAATAAACCACATGCCTTGAAATCCTTGTCTCAAGGTCAGCTTCGGGGAGAGCCCAAACTACGACACATGCCCACCCCAGACCTTCCCAGGCGAAGACGAGCAGGTTACCAGGATGGGCTAAGACTATGTGTTGCAACCACAAGGAAGCCGGGATTTGGATAGCAAAGACCAAGGCCGTTGGGCTGGCGACCAGTGGTAACCACCACAGTGCCTCTTGGGACCCTCAAAATCAACAGCCCCATACTGATCCCCTTGCCCCCAAACTTGCTTCTCCTCCTCTAGTCTCTCCTACTAAAAGTGACTCCTCTTCCCCCCACACCCTCACCCATGGGTCAAACTTGAGCTTGGCCACCAGTTTCGCTTCTGAAGCACTGGAGGCCATCACTACCCGCACCCACCACCTCCTTTCTGCACTTTCACAGCATGTCCTCATGGCCTGTGTTTCTCTGGTCTTGCCTGCTCCCTGTCCGCCCCAAACTACGCTCTACGCCGACCTTTCTGAAAGGCCATCCGGCCATGTCATCCTTCCTCTCAGATTAAATCCAGTCTGCGTGGCACTCGTGCCTCTCCAGGACTCCTCAGGCCCCACATCTCAGCCTCTCTCCCCATCTTGAGCAGTACCCGCCAGGTACTGGCCTCTTTGTCAGTTCCTGCATGTGCTGCGTCCTGAGCCTGGACTGCACTTTGCGCCCCGTCTTCCCTGGACAGATTAACTCATCCTTCCAAACATGGGCCCCACCTCTGGGGAGTTGTCCTAACCCCCACCCCCGAGCTGGGAGAGCACCCTCCTCCCAGGACACCCTTGGCTCTGGCTGGCTGGTTTCCGTGAATGCCCTGTGTCTTCTTGGGCTTCCAGCCCAGTGCCCAGAGAGCTCGTCCCATCCCACTGCCCCTCGGCACGCCCTAAGGGCACAGCAGTGTTTCTGCCTTGCAGTGCCCAGGGACACACAGCTAGGGGCATCCCTGCGGATCTGCATCAGCTGTGCCAACACCCAGGTGGGGCCCTGAGGACCCATCTCAAACTTCCAGGGGTGTCTCCCAGAGGGACGGCCTCCTCTCCACATCTGATTGTGCTGCACCCCACAGATGGCGGCCCAGGGACAGCCCTGACACCGTGAGTCGGGGGTGTGGAGGCTGCGCGCCCACCTGCCTCTGTCACTGCGTGCACTCTTCCATCTCAGTGGGCCCAGATGGCTGTGTCCAAAGCCTGAGCTGCTAACCCTGCCCCATGGGGCAGCATGGTGGTTAAGCACGAGGCTCCTGGAGCCAAGACCACGGGGGTCCAGGTCTCACCTGGCAGTTACTAGCTGTGTGGCCTTGGACACGGCACTCTGGGGCCTCCAGTCCCTCACCTGTGACATAAGATTGGTTCTACCTGCTGTGCTTTGTGAGGGTGAAGTGGGTTGACACATGTGGCGTGCGCAGAAGAGAGCCAGCACGTGAAAAGCTGAGACTTGTGTTTTGCGAGTTTTCCCTTAGCCTGAGTCCCTTTTGCGTGAACTCTAAAGCTACACAGGGCTTCTCGCATGTTACTGTTTGACCCAGCTCTCCTTGAAGTCACCTCTGGGTGGGGCCTCCCCTGCCCGGCTGCCCCTCCCTCCAATCAGCAGCCTGGCCATGGCATCTCGCCTGTCCCCAAGGGAGGCGGTGGAAAGGGAACAAAGGCACCCGCCGCCACCACCAGCCTGCCAGGGCCATTAGGGAGTGCCTGAGCCACCCACGTGACCAGTCAGCCTCAGTCACCTGGGGGCCTTCCAGTGCCCTGTGGTGCTGGCGCCCAGGTGGAGCCCAGAGGACTCACCCTCAAACTTCCCTTGGGTGTCTTAGCATACGATGACCCTGCTCTCCATGGCTGGCTGTGCAGCACCCCAGAGCTAGCGGACCCCGGGGCTGTCCCTGGCAGGGCACTGAGAGTAAGTCCGGGGGTTGGGAATGCTGCCACTCACACCTGTTTCTGTCACTATTCATGATTGACTGTCTCTGGGTGCTGCATCTCTTGTTATGCTGTTTCTTTGGGTACACAGTCCATCTCTGTGTCTCTGCATCGGGCACCAAGTAACTAGTCTCTGTGGGGACTGTCGTTCCTGAGTGTGAATTTGCTCTTTTACAACTGTGCCTTCGAATCTTTCTTTGAACACAGTTCCCTTTCTGCATCTGCTCAGATGACAAGTGTCTTCTTTATATCTACAGGGATATGTCTAGATACCCAGCTCTCCCTCTGTGACTGGACAAGGATTTCTGAGGGAATCTGTGTCTAAGCGCAAATGTCAGAGCTGTGTGTGTGCATGACCACCTCCAAGGACAGGGTCTTTTCCACTTGTACATGCGAATCTTTATACTTGCACCTCTATTTCCACGGGGACATGCAGCTCTCCACTGGGCTGCAGGCCTCGTCTCACTGTAAAACTGTTACGTCCGGGTGTCAGGCACTCCTAACTCTGAGTATGTATGCTCCCCCAGCTCCGGGGGGCACCTGCACACCATGCTTCCTCTCTAAGCCAGTTCTGTCTTCATAGCTGCATCCTGCCGCTGTACCTGGTACAGGAATGATACACGGCGGGTAGCAAGGGTGCAGACTAAAGCCTCCCTTTTCTTCAAAGGTCAGGGCTGGCAAAAGGGGTAAGGCAGATGGGAGGGAACGGGAAAGTCATGCCAGCCTGGGGATTCATCCATTTACCAGAACCCTGGGGACTTTGGGGAGCTTCCCATGAGTCTGGGCAGGAGGTAGTGGCATCCAGCAAGTACCCCTACTCCCTGTTCCCCACATGAGCAGGGGCTGGCCCTGCCTGGTGTGAGAGGGTATATCATATCCCAGACTTCCTCTGCTGCAGCCTGGTAGCAATACATGGGATCAGCAAAGAGTGAGTGAACTGGGGTGGGCGGGGGAGGAGCTTCTATATGAAGGAGAAGAGGAAGGAGAAAAGGGGGGCTTGTAGAGAGATACCGGTGTGTGTGTGTGTGTGTGTGTGTGTGTGTGTGTATGTGTGTGTGTGTGTGTGTGTGTGTGTGCATGTGTGCTCGCGCGCACGCCTGTGTAGGCACACACGCGCACTTGAGAGAGAGAGGTTAAGTAGGAAAGTGGGAGGCTGAAGGCAGCAGAGGCAGGAGGCAGGCCCGGAGAAGGCTGGTCGCAGGCTGGAGACCCCCGAGACAGTGGAAGGGAGCCTGCAGGGTCTTGCCAGCCTCTCACACCCCTGGTAGCCATGCACTAGCCCAAGGCTGGGGCTTTCCCAAGAGCAGGAAGCTACATCCCCTCTCCCCACTTCCCTCTCTGAGTCTCTACTTTTCTCTCACAGTCACCCTGTCCTGTCCCTATTCCTAAGGCTGGGCTGCGAAGGCCACATGCTGGAAACGATGTCCCAGAAGACCACGAGGCCCAAGAACAAACTTTCCCGAGAGCCTCTGGAGAAGGGTGTGACCTTCACACCTATCAATGGGAAGATAAGTGGGAAGAAAGTGAGGAGGGGGGGGATGGCTGATATGTGTGGGGCCCACCCAGCTCTGGGCCTGTCCACACCTTACCCCAACCCTGCAGGGAGGGGCTACTGTTTCTGCATTACAGGCCGGAAACTAAGGTCCTGCATGGCAAAGGGCCTGCCTGGGAGCTGGGGCCAGTTAGTGTGGCCCCTCGCCATCCCAGGACAGGGTGATAGCTGGGGGGTCAGGCAGAGAATGGGCCCTTCGGGAGAGCTGCTAGCCCCCAACAATGCTGGGTCATTGCTACTGTCCATGATTTAGTGGCAACAGCTGCAGTTGGGGGTAGAAACTCCCTGTACTGGGCTGCTTGTTCCACACCTGACAGACTGGGTAACTTCAAGCAAGTCACTTCCCTTCTCCCCCTGAGACTCAGGATCCACAGGTATAAGTGGGGTGACTAATCCTGCTCCATTTCTCTGGGCTGATGTGAAGCCTACATGACAGGTCTGAGAGGCACAGGGTTTTGTAAAGTGTAAAGAGCTGCGCCCATGGGTGTCTCTGTGTTTCCAGGGGGTAAGGGCTGAAGTGACAACTTGAGCGATGGCCAGAGTGCCCAGCACCAAGCTGGGCTGAGCACTATGCAGGCCACTCATTTCAGCTCTGTGCCTCGCTCTGAGTGGGGCCATCAGCCCAGTGTGCAGAGCGGGCTGCAGAGACTGCTGGGCTCACAGGTCCCACAAGGGGCAGCGGCATTGGGATTCAAAGTCAGGATGGAGAGCCCCGAGGCTGGTGCTCTGAGCACGAGGGGAGCCTCACAGATGGGGGTCCCAGAAGAGGACTGGCAGGCCCCGGAGGGAGCCAAGAGGGGGAGACTCACAAAGGATGCCTCCTGCATGCCCAGCTTCTCCCCTCCCCTCCCCTCCCCTCCTCCTTGACAGCCAATTAGTCCTGCTTCTTTGGCCCAGTCTAGACCTTTAATAAGCCAAGGCACGTTAGAGGAAGTTCGTGGTTACATGAGGGAAAACCGTCCCAGTGTCCTTCCTTGCCTCAGGAGAGGCTGCTGGAGTGACTGTCCCCAGATGACAACCTCCAAGGAGCTAAGAGCTTTACTGCTCCTCCTGTCCTCACTTGTCATCGTGACCACCACATCCCACCCCTTGCCAACTCCCCTCAACTCCTCATCCACACCCAGAGTTCAGGAACTAAGAACAGTGCATCATGGGAGTCCTCCAGAGCACCCTGCCTTGCACTGGATACCAAGTGTGCCCAACTGCTGGGAGGAAGAGGTCTGAAGTAGGCACAGAAGCCTGGAGCGGCAGAGCTGGGGCCGAGAGCCCTGTAGCTTCTTCAGTGAGGGCCCTGGTCCCTCCTGCCTGCAACTTGCCCACCTGCGTTTCCCGCCCCGGCCACTGGCCATCCTGGTCGGGGGAGCGGTGGTACCTCATCAGGCCCCTCATCAAGAAGGGGAGTGAGCCAAGCTTCAGAAAGTCCAGAGGCAGAAGATGCCACGCTCAGCTTCCGGGGCCTCCTTGCTGCTCGCAGGCTTACCAGGGAGCTCAAGGTAAGAGGGAAGAGCTCTGTGGAAGAGGCAGGGGCTGGAGGGAATTCAGAGCAGGTCCAACCCTTCTTCCTACTCATTTTCTGGCTGTGGAAACTGAGGCACAGAGAAGACAGAAGGACAAGTCAGAGTCTCACAATGTCTGAGAGGCCACTACTTACATGCAGAATGACAGGGTCTTTCCTATTTGTTAGAACTGCATCTGTGACCCCAGACAGACTATAGATATCTCCAAAGTCAGGGTCCCTCAAGAACCCATCAGAAAGCCTGCACATCAGGGGAGCCTCCCTAGTGGCGCAGGGGCTAAGGTCTCAGTGCTATCAAGCTATCGCCACTGTGGCCTGAGATCGATCCTGGCCAGGGAGCTAACCCACATGGCGCAGCAGACCTCTCCTGTCTCGCCCGCTGCTCCCCTCAGCAGTGTACTTCAGTAGATCTGCCTATTCTGCTCTCCACTCTGTCTCTGGTGAGTCCTCTCACCACTGAACCTTTGGCCGACACCCCAGTTCTTATATGCATAAATAAATAAAATAAATCTTTAAAGAAAAAAAAGAAAGCCTGCACACCAGCTGGTGTTCAGGAATGTTTGCTGAATACATGAATGAAGGAGTTATTTAGTCCTCAAAATAGTCTGCTGAGGTAGGAGTTGTTCTGCCATTGTAGAAACTGAGGTTCAGGAAGGAGGGAGTTGACAATAGCATCAAATGCTGCTATAAAATGATCTCTGGACATGAGGGAACATATCTAGAGTATGTGGAGCTTAGGGTAGGGGGACCCTAGCATTGCTGAGGGCTGAGGGGTGAAGGAAGGTGAGGAAGGAGGCACTTCAAGCTGTAGGCAGTTCTTAAAGGAAAGGCTGTCGGCATGTGGGTCCCGCAGGCTCTGGCTGGAAACCACCACCCCGTCCTGCCCCTCACTCCCGATGCTGACGGAGCACACCAGCCTGTAGCGGGGTGGCGTGACAGCCTTGACCAGGTCCCGGATCTCACACTCAGCACCACGGCCAGGTGGGCACACTGGGCCGGGTGGTAGGCCACGCCGGCCAGCTTGAAGGGCAGGGGGGCCTGCATCAGCTCCTCTGCCTGGATGTAGGGGAGCTTCATGGAGGGGAAAGGAGGAGAGAAGGAAGAAAGGGAAGCATTTTCTCTGGAATAACATGGAGGTGAGGCCGGCATTTACTTTGTTCCTTTAATATGGGAAACTTGGACAGGCTTCTAGACTAGCTGAATGGAGCCAATGGAGACACTTGAGAGTCCCTGAAGTCATTTTCCTGGAGGCACAAGGGGAGCTCCCTGAAAGTGGTCACTACACTGGGCATGAAAGCTCACTTCTTGGTATTGACTCCTGCTGCTCTTAGATGGGGCAAAGGCAGGGAATTAAGATACTCCCAGGCTTCACCCAAAGCAGCCCTGGGTGCATGGAAGTCCCATCTCCATTTCACAGAAGCGCAGTAGCTCCCCCACAGTCACGAGACTCCCACTAGCCTATTCATTCATTCCAGGCAAACTCAGCAGTCACAGGCTAGGTGCAGGGCGGTGGCGATGCGCCACCCAGTTTGCCCTCATGCAGGGACACCACTTCCCCGGCTGCTTTCCTTGAGCATCTGTTTCTTTGCCTTAAATGGGGAAACCACTCTAAAGACAATGAGAATTAGGTGACGTAACTTAGCAGACACTGCTGATGTGCCACCTCTATAGCCCTGCCCACCCAGAGCGTCTGCAGAAAGTTCCTCAGCACAAGACATCCCTTCTCTCTCTGCCTGAAGCTTCAGGGGCTGCACCCACTCTGGGAGGCCAGGTTGGGGCCTGCCTGGGAGTAAGACTCAGGCGCTGAGGGACAGACAACAGGCTCTGTCCCTGCTGTCTGTGGATAAATGCCCGGCTTCAGTGCCGGGGGGCTAGCTTAGAAGCACATTCTATAGTCTGTGGTGGACGTGCCCCGGCAGCCCCTGCGGTAACTTCCCTTCGGCACACACTTTGTTGCCTTTCTTCCCCCACTGCTTCCCCATGATTTCCTGAATCACCTCCTCTGTAAACATCTTGCACCCAAATCTTTGTTCAGAGTCTGCTTTGGGGCAAATTCAGCTGGAAACAGATAACTAAAACCTGACACTGGGGGGGTGGGCTCAGTAGATGTTTACCTCCATGTTCACTTTCACTCTTACAGAATCGGACATTTTCAAGAAAACAACTGCGGCTCCAGCAGAACCACCACCAACCCACCAGCATCAACCAGGAGCAGGTGCGGGCCAGTGGTGTGGGGTGCGGAAGAGGGGAGTCGAGGCCTAAGGCAGGCACTCAAGCTGAGCCACTTGGAAGCCCGGTCAATCTGCCCAGCACCACGCAGTTATGAGGTTATATTCCTCTGTCCCGGGTTTGGCGCTCTGTGCTCCATTCCATTGCTTCCATTCCAGATGGCATGTTCCTGCGGCTGTGTTCCAGGGCTCTGTGTTCGATACATTAGTCTTCAAGCCCAAATCTGGGCTCCTTCTTGCAATCCCACCCCCAGACCCACCCCACTTCTACCATCACCCCCCTTGTCTCCTCCCTCCAGGTTCCCCCGTGGTCAGCCAGGCCGGAGATGAAGTTCCCCTACAACCAGGCAGAGGAGCTGATGCAGGCCCCCCTGCCCTCCAAGCTGGCCGGCGTGGCCTACCACCCGGCCCAGTGTGCCCACCTGGCGTGGTGCTGAGTGGTGAGATCCGGGACCTGGTCAAGGCTGTCACGCCACCCCGCTACAGGCTGGTGTGCTCCGTCGGCATCGGGAGCGAGGGGCAGGACGGGGTGGTGGTTTCCAGCTAGAGCCTGCGGGACCCATATGCCGACAGCTTTGCCACCTTGCACTACGCAAACCCCACACTCTTCTGTGTGGCGCTGGTACATGCCATCTGTCTGGAGTGAGCCCACTGGGGGAGGGTCTGAGGCCGCATGGGGCCCTGTGCCACGGCCTAGCACTGAGAACTCCTGGCCTGGCAGCCAGCCACTTATGAAAACAGCCACCTGGGACAGGCCAGCAGCCTCCACAACTCACGGTCAATTAAAAGAAGAAAACGAGTAAGACCATGTCCACACTCACCTCGTCAGGCCACCAGACCACACACGCTGCCGAGCTCCGCTGCCTCTGGCTGGAATTATGTCCACCACGCGCAGCTCCAGCTGGCTTTACAGATCAGAAGCTCTGAGGGGCAGTCTTTGATTAATAAAAAATGGGAGCTGAATTAATAATGACTTAATACACGCAATTTGGGATCAAAATCTTCCAAAGCATGGGAAAAATAACGAAAAGGAGAATTCTTGACAGTGAAAAGCTGGAGACAGAGGCCAGCCAGGAATCGGACGTTGCCGGGGAAGGCCTGCTTGCTCACCCCTCCGTGCCAGGTGCCGTGCTTGGGCACCAGACACACAGCCTTTGTCCTCACACGCCCAGGGAGACGGTGCTCCCATCCCCTATTATGGCTGAGTAAGGCTCTAGGAGGCCAAGTACCTGCCCTGGATACTAACACAATCAGTAGGAGCCTGGAACCTACGTCTGCCTGACATAAAAAGAAAAACAAAATAAAATAAAAAAAGAAAAAGGAACCCCAAACTGTGATGTCTGGGAGGCACTCTGGTTTGAGTTTATGAGGAAAAGAGTGGGAGCCCAGAGGGCACAGCAAGAAGCTGCGAGCGCGCGTTGTTTACACTGCTCGCGCTGTCTAGACGGGCAGCAGCGCTCACCCGTAGCTTCAAAGACGGAAAAGTTTGCAGGAAGAAAAGGGCACAGCCTAACCTGAGGTGGGGAAGAGGGAATGAATGTTTTTCTCTCTAGCTTCTGAAGTACATTGATCAGGCATATTTAACCATTTTTTTAAATTATGGAATTATTTCAAACACAGGAAAAGGTAGACACTAATAAAGCAGACATCAGTGTACCCATCACCCAGATTCACTAGACGTTCTTATTTGCCGTATTTGTTCCAAATAGTTTTATAATAAAGAGATATGGCTAAAAGCTCCCTCCCGTCTCCCAGTCCACTCCGTTCCTCTGTCAAGTCAGAGGCTGTCCTTCCTGGGCATTCGCATTATTTTGTGTTTCTGAATGTTATAAATGTTACTATCTCGTTGTACCCTTCCTTTTCCAATCTGGTTGTCACCCCAGCACTGTGCTCACAAGACTTAGTCTGTGTGGATACATGGAGGGCCAGGCATGCAGGGCCAGGCATGCACTTTAGCTGCGGTTCTATCTACACAGCAGTTAATTCCTCCATTTTCTTGTTGATGGACGTGGGTAGATTGTAGTTTTGACTATTTCAAACACTGTAGCAGTGAAAATCTTTATCCACATCTCCCCATGCACTCATATGCCACACAGAACCTTGACAACAGTTGCAGCACATTGGAATCTGTGCACCCTTACACGACCTTAGATAATTATTTAATGTCGCAGAAGCTTAGTTTCCTCAGAAGTAAATTGGGGTTAAAAAAAAAAAAATTAGGACTTCCCTGGTGGTGCAGCGGGTTAAGTCCCAGCACTATGAATCTACCCAGAGCCACTGCAGCACGAGTTCCATAGCCGGCCAGGGAGCTTCCCACATGGCGAAGCAGACCTCTCCTGCCTCGCCCCATTGCTCCCCTCAGCAGTGTATTTCAGTTGATCTGCTTGTTCTGCTCCCCACTCTGTCTTTGGGGAATTCTCTCAACCCCCCCACCCCATACACACACCTCTGGCCTACACCCTAGCTCTTGTATGCATAAATAAATGGATGTTTTTTTAAAAATCTTAAAAATATTACATGCATTGGGTGTTTCCATGTGGATGAAAAGCATCTTGCAAACTTTAAAGGATTCCGTGAATATCAGTTGTTTATTACTGGATGTTCGGGATGTTCTGAACCACTCCTACACTGGGGACACAATGAACAGGGCCCCAGCATGGGCTGTGAACAGAACAGCACCCAATCTGCTCACCAGCCAGCCTGAGAGGCAGAGGCAGGCAAAGCTCCCAGAGGAAGGGACACTGAGCTCAGCCCTCAAAGGCCAGTGGAGGACAGAGGATGGAAGGGTGGCCCAGGCAGAGGGGGCAGCTGGTGTGAAGGAACTGACTGGCACAAGAGGACACAGCTGGAACACAGGAGTTCAGGACCAGGTAGTGACATGAGATAAATCCGGAGAGGGGGCAGAGCCGAGATGCCATACCCTGGGGAATACAGGGAGCCATTGAAAGTTTCAAGCAAGGGAGTAACAGGCTCAGATCTGCATGTTAGAAAGAGTGGTCTGAATGAGCTCTGAGATCAGCTGTCCAACCTGTACCGACAAGCAACAGCACCGTATTACACACCAAAACATTTGTTAAGAGGGTAGCTCTCAGGGTAAGTGTTCTTCACAACTAAAAAATTTGGTCTGAGCACAGTGTGGAGAGGGAGGAGTATGGGAGGAAGTGGAGGCGGGGAGACCAAGGAGGGGAATGTGGAGGTGGTGGCTGACAAGGTGGCGTGGATGCTGCAGGGGTGCTCTCTGCAGAGCAGGAGGAAGAGCAGCTGATGGGAACCTCACCCCCAGTTCAAAGAGGGCTGTCCTCACTCACCTCAACCAGCCCTGTTCTGGAGCCCACTTACCTTTCAGTTCTCATGTCTGGATGATGTGAGCCCTCCTGGCATCTGGGCACCAAGGTACGGCTGGGTGCTCACCCATGAGTCCTGCTTAGAGACTCCACCAGCATCCAGGCTGCACAGACGCCCCAGGGGAGGGCTGCAGGCTATCACCAGGTGGCCTTGTCTAATATCTAACCATGAAATATCTAAAGTGGGACAAAGACAGGCAAAGAGAACTGCCCCCTGCCCGCCACCCCTAACTTAGAATAGGCAGAAACCCCCACCTTCAGTGTTCCTGCCCGCACTCCCACCTCCTCCTCGCCACCCATGTTCCCGCCAGACTAGGCCAGAACCCTTGCCCTCCCCTCCCCTGGCTTCACTTCTCACAACACCTGTCCCTTTTAGAGGTACAAGTTTAACTTCTGTCCTCTGTGTTGGGCTGTCAGCTCCCCGAGGAGCCTCCCTGAGCTGTGTCCGCCGGCTCACTCACGCTTCCTTGGTGCCGAAGACAGTGTGGCCTCAAAGCAAGTCCAGGAGTATTTCCAAGTAGAACCAACAGGACACGCCAACGGACAGAGAGGGAAGAGTGAGGAGGACCCCAGATTTCAGAGGCCCTTAGAGTGGAACAGGGTCTTGCTAGAGCCACCAGTAGGAGACCAAAGTCCCTCTTGCACCTCTGACTTGCAGTGAGGCCTTCCCACCCATTCCATGATGCTGCACAGAAGCCAACAGACCAGAGTTTCCCAAAGTGTAGCCCATGCAATCTGGCTTCAAGGGAGTCTAGAGGATAAACATGTTCTATAGTTAAATAAGTTGGGAAACTCAGGGTTTAATGAAATGAAGAAAGTCTGTTTACCACTGGAATTTTCAGAGTCCTTCATGTGCTCATGTGCATCTGATTCTTGGCAAAGGTCACATACAGAATCCCCCACGTTTATTTGACCATGGACTTCTGCCTCTGAAACTTGGTTTGAAACCGTTGGCCCTGTCCCCTGACTCCCTGTCATTATTATTTATTGAACATGCACAGCATAGAGATTTGTTGCAACTTTTTGTGCAGTGCAGGGAACTCCTTTTTCACAAATGAAAATGACTCCAACATATAAATGGGATAAAAACAGAGCTGCTCTGGTTGAGGAGGAGCTTGGACACTCCACCTGGCCCTTGCATCACTGCTGCCATGCAAAGAACCCAGGGTCCTGTGGAGCCCAGTTAGCAAGTCCCTGGTACAGAACTCTGAACACACAGGGTTGAAAACAGGAGGCCAGGCTTCTCGTGCTGGCCCACCGTGCAATGTGAGGCTAAGTGGGTAGCACACTTAGCCTCGCTTTTCCCATTTATACAATGTGTCTGCTAGGCTGGATGCTTTTTGGAGTTCTGAATTTTAATCTCTGATATGTTGAGGATTGTGATTCCATGACTGTAAAATTTGAACTCTCCTGTTCAATGGTTCAGGGATTCTGAGATTCCAGGGTTTCATATTCTGATTCTGGGACTGCCAGTAGTCAGCCTGAGCTGGTGCACCACACCGGAGCTCAGGCTGCAAAAAGCAGAATTCATTAACAGCAGTACGCTGCCCAGGAGCGCTGGGTTCCCTGGGGAGGGCATGCCCCATGCAGGATGGAGGGGTGGGGTGGGAGGGGAGTGGTGGGTAGATGGGAATCAGCAGCCACTCAGTGGGCAGAGCAGGGAGAAGGACCCAGGTCTCTTGACTCCTGCTCTATCTTTAGATCTCCATGGCAACCGTCACCAGGGCGCCTGAGCTGAAGGCTGAGTTGGCTGCGTGCAGGAAGGAGGGGTGATTGCTTGCTTTCCTGCCTCTTCTGCTGGGGAAAGGACTCTGGGCTGGGATCTTGAGCCAGGGAACGGAGACTGAAGCTGTTTGCCGCAGGAAAGGCCTGGGCCAACACCAAACAAAGGTAATCCAGGGCCCCACCTCCCTATGAGAAGGTGGTCAGGTCACAGCACCAAGTCCTTCGCTGTGTCAGGCTCAGGGCACTTTCCTCTTCCAAATTCCTTCTTCAAAGGGTTCTCAGTCTCCCTCGTGTCATCCCCTAAACACTTAGCAAGCACCTAACTGGAACCAGCACTGAGGCCCCAGCAGGGACACAGTGTCCGTGAAATCAGGCTTTGAAACAGGCAATACTGGGCACAGTCCAACAGGAGCCCCTCCAAATCTCGAAACTGAGGGGCCTGGGGAAAGCCTGCATCCACTCTCCTGCCAACCCCTACTCATCCTGGGGCTCAGTGTGCACCTGGCTTCCCCCAGGGAGTCCCCGGGCTTCCATATGGGCTATTCTCCTCCCCAGGGTCCTGCAGCCCACCCCCCCCCATCCCCTGCCCCCCCACCCCCAGAGTCAGGATGCTACCTGCTGGGGAAGATGAGAAATAAGGAGGCACTGGGTCAGAGGGAGAGACATTTGCCCAAGGTCACCTGGTGAGCGAGTATCAGGGCCAGGCCTCCCACATCTTCTGCCTCTAGTCAGTGCTCCTTCCTGTGTCCCAAAGCAGGCCCCTGACCTGGGGGTGGGGAGGCAGGCCAGGACTAGAAGAGGAAGTAGGAGTCTTCCGCCAGGCCCACATGCAGCAAACACCTGGCTATGTCCTTGGTAAATTCGGCCGAGCCACAGACCAATGCGTATGGCTTTCTCCGACAGGAGCCCACGAACTCTTCTACCAGGTCCTGGGTCAGGTGGCCAAAGCGGGTCTTCTCCCTGTAACTCCAGGGAAGCTGCTCCGGGGAGTTCTCCTGGGATGATGAAAAACAATAGGGGAAACTACTGGGGGATTCTGAGAGTCCACATAGCCAGTTCTCTGCCAAACAAGGAGACTGAGGCAGAGAGGTTGGGGTGGTTGCTGCTCAGGTGAGGCAGGGCACCGTAAGCAATGATGGGAGTATGGCGGGGGGACCCAGGCTGTGATAGCACAAACACCTACGCCAGCCTGGGGGCTCTGGGAAAGCTTCCAGGATGGAATGACATCTAGGCAGAGATGTGAAGGAGGTGGCGGTATGAGGCAAACAAGTGGGGAAGAAGTGCTTGTGGCAGGGGAGCTGCATGAACACAGACCAGAGGCCAAGACAGTGCAGTGTTCCTGCAGCCCTGAGCAAGCCAGTGACACCAGGACACAGCACAGAGTGGGGAGCTGGAGCGCAAGGCCATAGAGTTTGCCCTGTCCATACGGGCTTGGACATTTTCCTGAGAGCAGAGGGAGCCAGGGAAGGCTGGAGGTAGGACGGTGGGGCTGCAGGATGAACAACAAATTGGCAGGGCATCGCTGGAGCAGAGACCAGGGAGGATGCCATTACTGTAGCCCAGGCAGGAAGAGAAGTACTCTGAGTCCAGGGGACATGGATGGGCAGCAGGCACCTCCCAGGCCACCTGTCCCTGCCATTGACAGCCAGCTCAGTCACCTGTCCCCGACAAGGCCACCAGCATCACTGAATCCCCAGATCGAAGGTAGAAAGACCGCATCTTGTTGCTGAAATTTAACTCTGGACTCAAGTCCAAGCTCAAATACCATCTCCTCCATGAAGCCCTCCCCGCTTGCCACCAGCATGCGAAACACCCTCCACAAGTACCTATCCCTATACTGTGCCCCAGAGCACAGGCTACAAAGCAGGACTACCAGGTTCATACTTCCGTCTCCACCCATCTCTCTGTGTCTCAGTTTCCACCTCAGTAAAATGGGACTGATGGCAGAACAAGCCTCCTAAAATTGTAGTGGGGATTAAATGAGTTAATATACGTAATGTGTTTAGTAGAGTGCCAGGCACAGAGAAAAGTTCAATAAAGGGGAGCCGCTCTCAGTCATTCCTGTGGCTCTCTCCCACATACAGGTGAATACCTGGAGGGCAGGGAACAGGTAGTCTTCACTTTTGTGAAGATGGCAGATGGTGGGGTTGGGGGAAGGAAGGCTGGCCAACAGCTGGTGAGTCTGCCAGGTGCCTGCCCTCCTGCCATGCTCCTGACCAGGCTGGGCTGACAGCCTACCCCCTCGGGCTGTGCACTAGCCTCTGCTTCTTTCTCTGCCTCGGGTGCTGCCACTGCTGATATTCACCATGTTTGTGCCATGAAGAGTTCTGCTCCACAGACAGGCCTATGTACCCCAGTCCCTGGGGACCCCAGAACCCTTGGTATTGGGAAGGGGAACCCACTTCCTGATACCCACCCCCCTCCACCAAGCCTCCGAGTCAAGGATCCACACTCTTTAGGAACTCTCTAAAGCTGCCTCAAAGAAACCAATGAGAAGGGAGCTCCAGAGTACAGGGCAATGAGGCTGACCTGAGCTACAAAGAAAGAGGGGAGGTCCCAGGTGAGGACCCCAACCTACAGGGTGCAGGAAACAGACATAAAACTACAGACTAGGGGGATGTGGGTGAACAAAGACAGCTGAGGGCTTAACTTGAGCTAAGGGGGCAAGATGGCCCCCCACTCTTTCCCTAGAGGGGAAGGCCCAGGAAGGGTCACCTGAGTGATTGGAGGGGTTGGGGATACAGCTACCTCCAGTTAGAATATCTGCAGCTTAGAGAGCTGGAGAGCAGCTTTCCTCCTGGCAAGATCACAGTGCTGTGTTATTGGCAGCCGAATAAATGCAGAGAACTAGGACCTGGTTTGCTCCGACACTGCGCTCTGCTCTGAGAATGTCGTGATCCAGACACGTGGCCGCTGCCTCCCAGAGCTTATCATGCCTAGAAGACAGCCATCGTCTGCAGGCCCCCCATGCACACAACTAAGAATGCCGGAGGGCGGATGGCAGGCAGCAGAGCTCGGTGGGTGAGCTGGAGCTCTGGAATCACACAGCCCCAGCAGGGATCAGATCCTGGCTTTACCTCATGCAGCCGCATGGCGTGGGCTAGCACGCTCGCCTGAGCGTCAGTGTCCTCGTCGGTATACGACCACGACACAACTTGCTTTTCCGGCCAGGCCTGTGGTGGGGCCCCACTAGTGGTGGGCGTTGTTGACAGAGCCAGACTGGGAGGCCACAGAGCTCCTTGGGACACACTCAAGGGGTCGCAGAGTCTCAATTAAGGAAGGAAGTCACCACCCTGGGCTCACCTGGCTGAGTACAAAGAAGGTGCGGACATTCCAGAAACGGGCCTGCTCCTGGAGGAAGGTTCTCAGGTAGATGCTTTCAAAGGTCTTGAAGCAGCCGACCAGGGTGACAAAGGTCTCATCATCTGCATTGTCTGTGATGCTCTGCAGGATGGACACCATGGGGGCCAGGCCAGTGCCCGCTGCCAGCATGAGGAGCTCACCGAACTGGGGAACAGGAGAGGTGCATGACCAGTGTGGGTTGGGGGGAGTCTCATCACACCCACCCACTATGGGGCCATTTCTTGGCCTTGCTTGAACTGCCCTACCTGGGTGTCCCACTCATCTGAGTTCCCCTTTCTACCTCCTGCAGGAAGCCATCCTTGCTTGTGAAAGACACTTACAGTATGACAGAACATGGAAATCTGGGGGCTGAAAGGGAACACAATGATGCAGCCCATCCTACAAGAGGCTTGCTTGCCTTCTAAAACATTCCATAGGACTCTCTTTACACACCTCTGTTGACTGGGAGCCCACCGCCTCCCAATGCAGTCTGCTCTACTTTAGGCCAACTCCCCTGCCGGGGAAATCTTCCCACTCATGCCAAGGTGATACCTGCTCCTGCTAAGGCCTTCCCCATTCTTTCCATCCCAGTCCTGCTGCTTCTCCCCTAGGGAAGCCCTGTGGACTGAGAGGATAGTCACAAATCATCAGCAGGTTCCACTCAGAAAACAAGGTCAAGACCACATTTATCTGCTCTCCTCCAGGGTGGGAGGAAATAGGGACAATTCCTAGCTCTTTCAAGAGCCTGGGGGATCCTGGGATACTTCTGGCTAAAGTATAAAGCTGAGCATGGTTAGAACTAGGAGAAGATTGTAGAAAAGTATTAATATATGCACACCCACATATCTGTAAAATGGGGGCAGCTGTTTGGAGGACTGAATGAGTCACCACACGACAAGTGCTGGAGTCAGAGCCTGGTACTTAGGTGGTGCAACATGTGGGTTTGACGTTATTATACGCATGTAAGCATGGGCGTGTGTAGATGCCCATTTGTGGGAGAGGATATGGAAGGACATGTGCGGAAATAGTAAGACTGGTACATCCGGGTGATGGCCTGCAGGTGTTCTTTATGTTCTTCTTCTTGCCTCTCTCTAGCTGATGATTTTTTGGTAATGAACATGTACTGCATTTGTAATAAGGAAAAAACCAATAAAAGCTATTTTTAAATGAAGCAAAAAAGAATAGAGAAGAAGGAATGATTCATTTTTTTCTATTTGCTTTTGCTTGGCTTGGCTTTCCTAATTATAAAGGTAATAGGTGTTCACTGTGGATAATTTGGAAAGTATAATGAAGTAAATAAAAATCACCTATAATTCTACCACCCAGAGCTGGTAACATTTCATTGCATTTTCTTTTCATATTTTTCCTATGCATTTTAATTTCTCTTCCCAATCTGTTGTATATTCATTTTGTACCTAGCACTTGTCACTTGATCTTATAAGAATATAACACCATTTATAAACATAATTCTAAAATCCAGAATAATATTCTATCAAGTCTCTGTAACCCGATGCATTAAACTATTCCCCTGTTGTTGGATATTCACTTGTCTCCAATTACCTGCTCCTGAGCAGCAAGCCGTGGGTATATTTGGGGAGCAGTTTCTATAGTCTTGTGACTGGAATTGAAGCTAGAAGGAAATCTGAGGGGCAGATGGGGTGGGGTCTAAATACCAAGTACATGAGTCTGGGTTTCCTAAGCAATGGGCAGCTACAGATACTTCTGGAGCTCGGGCAGGCAGTTCTATTTTCTAGTGCCTGTTCCATCTCTTCCCATGTCCAGGCCCAGGGGTGGTCTTAGGATTTAGGTTTGGCTCAGGGAGAATGGCAGAATGAGATCTGTGTGTTGCAACCTGAAACCGCAGTCCTGAAGGCTGAGCTGGAGGGGTCTCACCGGAGGGGTCTCTGAAGACAGTCTGCTGGCACTGACCTGGTTTGGTTTATAGACGAAGCCTCCAAAAGGGCCCCGCCAGAAAGCCATGTCTCCTGTTCTCCAGGACTCGACGTACCGGGACATCAGCCCAGTCTGGTAGCACTGGGAGCAAACAGAAGGGACCTCATTGGGACAGGCACATGCTGCCAATACAAACCGCAACAGACATTAATGGGGAGCCCTTCCTGCACGCTAAGTGCTTTACATGTGTCATGGCATCATGAAGTTGGGAATGTCAATTTCAGATGAAGTCCAGAAGCTTACACAGAGGGAAATGGGGAGACTGGGATGAGGAGGACCTACAAACTTAACCATAGAGGTCTCAAACCCAGATAACTACCTGTAGTTACTACAGATATCACCACTGAGTGAAGAACTGAGTATGAGATGATTAATGGCCATTAATACTCTGTCTCAGCGTCAGGGAGACAAGGAGTGGTGTGGACTGTGGTAACTTGATGAGTAAATACTCTTTTTCAAGGAGGAAACCACTTTGAAGATTCTGGTACATAGTTTGTAGGGCCAATGATGCCGGACCTTTTGATTTTCTAAGAGGGGTAAAACATCCATACTTTTAAATAAAATCTCCCATTTTTGAAAAGCTAACAATTAATTCAATTTTTTAAAACATTGTGCAGGCCAAAACCAAATATATGTATAAGACAGAATTAGTTTATAGGCCAATCATTTGCAATCTCTGCATTATCCTATACTGCCTCCTAACTAGATAAAATAAATGAAGGTTGTAAAAGGGATTCCTCCATGAGAAGGGGGGAGTTCACATTTCCTGGGGGCCTGCCCACTCTGTGCCAGGCACCATGCTGGGGCTGCAGGGTAAACAGCTAGAGCTTAAATTCCAAGATTGCAGCCGATGTCTGAATAGGTGCCTGATTAATGAATATCTGAATGAATGAGTCAATTAAACTAGATTCAGGCCTCCCTTGAGGACCTCAAATCTAGGAGGGATATAAATCTCAGATATATACAAAGTAGAAACTATCACTACTTGAGAAGAACAAAGTGCTAGGAGATACCTGAGAAGATATTACTTCCATGTAGTACTATCAAGGACAGCTTCCTGGAGGAGGAAGCATTTGAGCTAGACCTTGAAGGATGGGCAAGATTGTTTTTACCGGGGACAGAAGTAGAAGGACAGAGAGAATTCTGGGCATCAGATGAGGTGTGGTCAGAAGTAAAATAGTGTAGCTCATGTTCTGGGAGAGCATAGTAGGATAAGGTGAGCGGGAAAGCAGTCGGAGACAGGACTAGGCATTTGGAGCGAGATTATAACCAGCCTTGAAGGAGAAATGGGGCTTTGGTCACCAGACATGCTTTAAGCACCTGCAGCTACCTCTGGCAGCTCTCTGACTTCCTCCCTACCTCTGGTTCCACCACATGCATAGAGCAAAGGAGGTGCTCTGCTCACTGTACCATTTTTCTCCTAACTTGCTTGTACCTCAGAACACACCTTGTTTTCTGACTCCAGTCTTAGGAGAGGCACAGCCTTAGCTATGGCTGCAGAGGTCTATGGCAGATAACACTCTAGGAGAAAGAAAGGATTCTTCTGGGTCTCCGGCACCTACACAAAGTTTGGCTCAATACCCACTTGTTAAATACAACTGACATTGAACTTTTGTTCTTCCACTTGGAGAAGGGGCCTTGGGACAATGGCATTATCTCTCTGAGTTTCAGTTTCTTCATCTGTAAAATGGGGATAATATGACCTACTCTGCGGGATGTTTGTGAGGCTGAACTAAAATAATGAAACTAAAGAACCAGAAGCAGTGCCTGGTGCCCAGAAGTACCAATGAAATGGGAGTTCCTCCTTCCCAGCTACACGGGAGGATGAATGTGAAAAAATCCATCTGCCTTCCCAATTTGCAAAGACATTTCCAGCTCTTTCTAGCCAGCGGCTTAGGGATAATTAAGCATCTCTCCAAAGAGAGGCTTTCTGGTAAACGAAGGAGAAAATCAGCCTTGCAGCTGGGAGGGATCCAGCTGCCCCGAAGAACTGTCTCCAGGCTTATCCTTTCAACAGAAACACACCCAGACAAGCAGCTTGGGGAAGCAGGTCATTTGGAGAGGATTTGTGGAATCTCCCAGACAAACAGTTGCGTGGAGAAGGGATCCCATCCAAGCTTATGTGTGAGGGAATAAACACTCAGGCTATGAAGCCGGGCAGGGAAGGAGGGAGCCAGAGATGATGCTGGGGTCTTGGAGTCAGGGGGTCAGGGCTCACTCACGAGCAGTGCTCCTTACTACCTGTGGAGCTGTGGTCTCTTGGGGCCTCAGCTTACTTGTCAAAGAAATAGGGACAAGAACTTCTGTCTGAAAAAGGAGATAAAGGATGTGAAAGCTATTCTTACATACTGATGTTCCCTAGGATTCCTGTTTGGGAAATCATGACGTAGAACTATGGATTAGGTTGGTGCAAATGAAGCTGCTGTTTCTGTAAGTTAGAAATGTTAGTGTATTAGCAGTTTCGTGGCGTTCAACCTAACTGTTTTCCATGCAACTGGACCTTCATGCTTCCAATACATGTGTTACCCATTCCGTGGGTCTCTGGGGTGTTTTATATCCAGCTCCCTGTGTTCACCTCATCTCTGCCACCTCCCCACCCACCTCAGTTGCCCCATCAAGCACCTGTTCTCCCCACTTGGAGAGGGTACAGCTCTGACTGGCTATCTGTCCCTCGGCCTGGAATGCCACACCTTTAAAGTCTAGACCAAATGCTCCAGCCTCCCACCCATCTCCCTGAGAGGTGATCTCAGGTTAGGTAGGTCTACAGGGTCCTCCTTGTCCCCCACCTTCTGCCTGCAAACCCCTTCTATTCCAGGAAAAATGACAAACAGTTCCCCAAATCATATCCCTTTGCTGCTGTAGGGCTTCCTTCTATAACCCCTCTCCTTCCTCAATGCTTAACTTAAACATATGTCTTTCCTGCACCCCCAGCTTCCTGTCACAGCTGGCCACACTGTCCTGGCCTGGTCCCCTTCCGAGGGCAGGCACTGTGTCTGATTCATCTCTCGACCCTGGTGCCCAGGACACAGTAGAGGCCAGGTGACTTGGTTGCCACTCTCCTCCATTTCTTCTCCCATCAGCTCCCCATCTCTCCTAACCCTGCTCAGTGTTTACTCTCCATCCACAGGTGAGAGGTGAGAGGGAGCAGCTTTACATTCCTCGGTCTGAGCTCCTTTCCGTACACTCTGTCAGGCGACACCTTCTATCGGTGGTCCAGCAGCAGCCCGCCCCAGGGAAGGTGAGGATGCCTCCTCCACCTGCCCCTGCTGGTCCCTCAAACAGCTTGCTCCCATGTGAGCACTGGCTTTTCCCACATCAATGGGCACTGCCCTATCCCAACCAAGCTGGCAAACAGGGGCCCTCATCCATGGCACCTTAGAGCATCAGATAAGTCAACTCACCTTGATTAAAACTTCAAAGTAACCTTTTGCGTTGGCAGGGCTGATGGGCGTATATGCTCTCTGAATCTCTAAGTCATCTACGTTCCCTCTGGGAAAGAGAAGCACTCAGTCAGCCACTCAGCAAACCCTGGTGTGTAGTGACTCTGTACTGGCTGATGAAAATGAAGGTGCAACCCGGTCAGCCCCAGAGGTCCTCGCTGAGGGGCAGGCAAGGTAAAGCAGGGAAAAGAGAGAACACTGGCTCCCTACTGCTATGTGCTGACCGTGACAGTCTGGGTGAGGTATCTGACCTCTCAGCTGCCTCTTCTGGAAAACGGAACAACCATCTGTGTTCCCGTTGTGTCGCTCCACTGGGATCACAGAGGGGGATACACTGGTGATGTGAGCTGTTTGGGGGACATCACTATGGCTTTTCCTGAGCACAGAATAACAAAGCCATACAGAACTTTAACATTTACTAAACATCCACTGCCATGTGCTAGGAGCCTTGGAATTGGAAGGATCTTCCAAGGTGCGCTAGTCCCAAGCCCAACCCCACACTCAAACCTTCTACACAACATTAACAGGTGTCAGATGATAACCATGAGTAGAGCAGCCAAGTTGTATTAAATGTTTACTGTGCACCAAGCAAATTAGATGCACAACTTTCTTTAATTCAAACAATAATCCAAAGTGAGGAAACCAAGGCTTAGAGAAGGGACCTCAACTTGCCCAAGGCCACAAAGCTAGAATTCACCCTCAGCTCTGCCTGACTCCAGAGCCAAGCCCCTCCCCACTACTCCTCGGAGCTTCCCAGGAGCACCAAGCACACTCTCTCTTACATCTTTCTACATGCAAAGCTCTCTTCTCTGAGGTATACAAAGATGACAAAGGTGCCATCTTAATAAATCAAAAGCAGGAGAGCTGGGAAGTGCTTATAGAACAAATGAGGAATGAACAAAAAACCTACGGCATGGCTCGGATGCAGAGCACACAGGCAGGCGTTTGCCACCACAGGTAAAAGCTGACATGCTGCAGAGGAAGCAGCCCCTCTCGGCCGGGGAACCAAAAAGGGCATCCTGGGGCTATGTATTAAAGGATGACCAGGCCATGAAGGCCTGGAAGGGACATGGGACAGGAAGGGAAGTCCAGGCAGAGGGAAAAGGCTGGGTAAGAGCTCAGAAGTAGGATAATGTAGGTTTCGTCAGGAACTGGTGAGTGGATTGTGAGGTTGAAACAAGGGGTGAGAACGGGGGAGGGGAGAATTTGGAAGAAGGGAAGCTGGGGCTGAGTTAGGATGTCACTGGGAGGCACCACTGAGCACAGGAGGTGTCTGAACAGGGAGGGACATGGTCCGTGGTCCGCTGCGTGAGTGTTAGGAAAGTCCCTGGAGTGGCACAGGGTGGAGGAAGGGGAGCGGCTTAGAGGCAGGGAGTTCTGGGCACCCCTGCGGGATGGAGGGCTGCATGAACTGCCCTGTGGCCCCTCTTGTCCCTGGAATAATAAGCTCTGTGGACCACCAGCTGGGCCCAAGGCACGAAGGAGCTGGGCACAAACACGGGGCGGGGGGGAGGGGGGGTCAGTGCAAGGCAAATGGCCTGAGTGTGACCAAAACACACTCCCTTCTGGCTTTCCTGCTCATCCTCCGGCCGCATCACCCGTTTCTCCTGCTGGCTATTCCTCCTCTTGCCAGTACCATAGATGCTGGAGCTGCCAGGGCTCAGTCCGACCTTCCCCCCTCCCCATGCCAGCTCCCAAATGCCATCTAGGTGTTTACTGATGATTCCCACATCCCGAGTGACCTCCACACCCACACCTGCAGCTCAGAGCTCTGGGCTGAGTCTCAGACTCTGGCAGCCGCCACTATCTGGAAGTTCCAGAGGCTCTTGTCCCTGGGCAGGTAGGTGTGGGGACTGAGGATGGAGGAAAATGCAAAAATAAGCCTGGAGGAAGAAGGAACAGCAGAGGAGTGGCTAAGAGTTTAACTGGGGAGTCACACCGACTGTACTTGAGTCCTGTCTCCACAATTCATTGGTTGTGAGATACTGGCAAGTCCCTTATTCTCAATGACAGTGTCTTTCCCATCAACTGGCGCTCATCACATTAGGTAACTGCCACAGGCCCTAGAACCTAGAGCCAGACTACTTGCCTTCAAATCCTGGTTCAAACAATTCCTAACTGTGTGACCTTGGGCAAGTTACTGAACCTCTCTCACTTCGGTTTCCTCTCGTATATGATAATGCCAGACAGGATTCTGTGAGGATTAAATGAGCTCACATACATGAGCACACAGAATTGTGCATTGGATAGTAGGTGCTATAAAGTGTTTGCTGGTATTATCATGTATTATGAAAATGCATTATCTAGTTCAATCCCAAGAACCCTGAGTCACATATTATTGTAGCTATTTTGAAAGGACAAATGGAGGCTTAAGGGAGGTGAAGCAATTGCCTTAGGCCACAGAGCTAGCAAATGGCAAAGCAGGACCGCAAAGCTTTGGTCCTCTCCCTACTTGACGTACCGTAGGATGAGGTGCTGGCCAGGCCGCAGGCCGAGCTGGCTGTTCCCAGGCAGTGCAAACCGGACTTGGTAGGTGTCCTTAGTGAGTTTGCTCACGGCACTGATGCAGAAAGCCAGGAAGGTCTCTGGGCTCAGTTTGGAGGGGCAGCTCTGTAGCAGAAAAAAGACCTAACAGGCAGAAGCTGGGACATAATGGATATGTAGCATCCTCAAACATCCTTCCCACCTCCCCAAGAAAAGGCTGGCTTGGCCAGTGAGTCCGTTTGGGTGATAGTGAGATGTCCTCCCTCACCACTCTTTCATGCACATCTACAAAAGCCAGAGCACCAGTCTGAGCTCACCTGCTTTTATGCCTTGCATGGCTCCTCTCAGCCCTCGGATAAAGTAAGCTTCTGAGTTGGATCCTCAAGGTCCCTGTGCATGACCCTCAAGCCTCATTTTATCTCCCATGCATCTGATGGCAGACTTCTCTGTGACCTTCCAAGAATACCCTGCTGCCTTCTAACTATATCTTTGTTTGCTCAGGCTGTGCCTTCTATCCAGAACACTCACCTCTAATTTATGAAAGATCTGCACAATTTAGAAATGGGTGGTCCTCAAAAGATGATCTAATCCTATATCCTCATTTTACATGAGGGAAATAGGCCTGAGTGGTAGCAGCTTACTTGTCCAAGGTCATACCACAAGTAGGGACTCAAATTTATGTTTTCTAAGTCTTAGCTCATTGCTCTTAACACTCCACACACCTGCACCTCCTCCAAGAAGTCTTCCCTGAATACATGACCAATAGAGCTCTGTCTCCTGTAAAATGCCTATACCCAATTCACTCCTAGGAATCTCTCCACCACCCCGCCTCCCCCCACAATCCCTGCAGCTCACTGCCATGCCTGAAGAGTCAGGGAAAGTACCCCCGAGCAGTTTCACAGCAGAGGGCTCACCCAGGCAGGTGTTGCCACGCTGGTCCTCATCTGAGGAGCAACTCTCCCTCACCTGTGACTCCTTCCCACTCAGCAGGCTCCTGTCCTTGCAGGCTCGGGCAGTCTCCCACCTGGCCAGGTCTCGGTGATAGAGGTCAAACACACAGGGAGCGCAGCCACTGCCGCAGCACTGGGAGGGCAAGGGCTCAACCGGCCGAAGCTGCAGCCAAGCGTCCTCATCGTCATCCTCCCGCTGGTCCATAGTCAGCAGCCTGGAGAAGAGGGAGAACAACTGGGTGCTCTTTGCAAAGCAGGCCTGGCTCTGTGAGGAGGCCCTGCTCCCTAGCCAGCCTGCCCCTTGTCACTTGTCACTTCTATTACTCCCATTCTCCCAAGGCCTGCCAAGCTCTGTGTGAACACTGGGCACAGGAGTCCAGCCCTGGATCTGCTGCTGGGAAGGCAGCAAACAGGACACAGCCAAGGTATCCAGACTTTTTCCTGTGCTGAGTGCTGGACAAAGCACTTGACAAAGAAAAATCTCCTTGAATTAAAAAATTTTTCAAGATAAGTTAAAACATTTATACATAATTATATATATATATATATTTTTAATATAACAATACCTTTGTTACTACCACCCCAGACTAAGAAGAACCCTGCCAGCATCCTAGAAGCTGTTCATCTCTGTACCTTCCTGATCACAGTCACCCACCCTGGCTGCCACCCATGGCTTTTTGTATGATCATTCCCTTTCCTTTCCTTAGTCTTGCCACCTTGCTGGCAACCTTAACCACTACAGTTCAGCTTTGCCCAGTTCTTACCTTTGTGTGGATAGAATCACCCCTATATCCTTCTGTTTGTTTTTCTTTCACTCGGCATTGATGGTGAGTCACTCACCAAATTGCTGTAACTCATTTAATCTTTACAACAAGGTCAGTACTAGATGAGATGGGAAGAGCGGTCTGGAGACATTTAATAACTTTCCCAAGGTCACATAGCTCCTAAAATGGTAGCACTGGGATTTCACTTCAATTTGTCTGGTGTCAGAACATATTGCTCTTCAACCACAGGAAAACAGGGAGATTGTGACAGTCCAGGTGAGAAGTCACGAGGACCTGGACCAGGGCAGCTTCAGGGGGAATGAGAGGACAGGGGTCAACTAGATAAACAGTTAATAGGACTAAGAGACTAAGATGACATGAGGCGAGGGAGTGAGGGGGAAGAGGGGTTGAAGAGACATCCCGATGTCTGACTTGGGTCCCGATGTCTGACTTGGTGGACAGTGAGATCAAGAAGTCGAATTTTAGGGGAAGGGTGGGATGACAAGTTCAGTTTGAGGCCTGATGAGAACCCATGAGGCTTCTAAGTATAAATTCTAGGTGTCATTTAGATCACACAGATCTAGGTACACGAGTCTGCAGACAGAGAGAGCTGGGTAACAGACACCAAGTAGAGACAAGGGGGCAGAGGGAGCAAGTCGGTGCACGCTGGAGCCTCTGTGAAGGCTGGTGTGGCTTCACCCCTCCTGTAGGCACTCACCACACTTGCTCCAGCCCTGGCCACCGTGGATGCACAACGCTTTTCAAATGCACCAATCTCTACCTTATAGCATTTCCCACTGTTCATAAATGACATGCTTACATGTCTTTCTACTCTTTGACTATGAACTCCTTGAGGGTAGAAATCTGCTTTCAATTCATTTCATGAAACATCACAGTAGCTATTTAAAAATACATGTGTTATATGGCCAGAAGGAAGGAAGGAAAGAAGACGAGAGAAGGAAGTTTGGTTTCAGGACTATTAGGTAAACATAGGCTGAAAGATCAGTGAGAAAAAGTTAAATGGGCAGATTTATTTTGAGATGTTTCTGGGAGGGCAGTGGGGTTTATCAAGGTTCTCCATACTTACATGCGGAATTCCACAGTTTAAATAGAAAAAGACCTGATTGTCACATCTGCAAGCAAACTGTTCACTTAAAATTTTACAGGCAAAGCAAAGTAAAAGAGGCTGTTCCCTCCATCTTGTCTGAGAGCAAGAGGGCAAATCTGTCACAGAACATTATTTGATGTAAATATCATTCCTCTAAAATGCAACTACTTCTAAGTGCTCCCATCTTTGATTTCCTTCCATTCATTCCTGTGACACTTACTCTGCAGGGGCTGAGTATTTACTGCTGCAGAAGTGCTGGGGAGCAGAGTGAGTGACACTTATGCCTGCCCCGATACTCCTGATCTAGTGGGAGAGTCTTTCACTAAACAGATAGTTGTTATAACAATAGATGGCACTTACTGGGCCAGAGTCTGTGCAAAGTGTTTTTTACTGCCTCACTCACCATCATCCCAGAAGGTAAGCAGACCATGCTCGTCCTCACTTTACAGAGGACCCAGGTCAGGAAGCCACAAGTGGTAAGACAGCTACAGGCACCTAGGCCTCCTATGCCCCCAAGCTGCTTTCTCAGAGGACTTCTAGAGGGCAGGGCTCAGTGTGTCTTCATCTACAATTCTCGGCATCTGGGATTGGGCTGGCACAGAACAGGGGCCTGAGCTATCAAACTGTCAATGAATTCTATGTGCACCCAGAAACTTCCCAAAGGCACTAATTTCATTCATGCATATAGTGCTAGGATCAAGATGTGGGTCAAACTGTGGAATAGCAGATGGGCAAATGACCCATCTGCTGGAGGACAGGAAAGTCCTGTTACTTGGTTATCAACCACTCCCTAGAATCTTAACCTTTAAGATATTTTCCACTTTACCTGCTTCCTGTGATAACACTGGAGCTTCTCAAGGTCCTAAAGGATGTGCTTCCAGTCTCTCCTATATCATCCATCAGCACACCAGCCCCCTGCTTAGCAACCTTGAGCAGCTCCCCACAGCCTGCTAGTGCCCAAGGCGCTCCCTGTTAAGAGCTTGCCAAATTCTTACTTAATATCACTGGTTTCAGAGGGGCTGTGTCTCTGTGTGCAGTCTTTCTTTTAGAGAGGGAAGGGTTTGGCTTCAGAATATCTAGCTCTACTGATCATGAGCTCGGTGGTTTCAGGAAGGTTTGACAACCCTGAAGGCAAGGATTGGGGTCTTATTCTTTCTGTATTCTGCCACCAAGCAAAGGCCTGGCATATGGAAAGCGCTGGTGACGGATGAGTGCTCAATAAGCTTACCAATAAGGCCTGAGAACCAGGGACAGGGCTTGCTGCTGCAACACAGCAGAGGTAAACAGTACACGGTCTCTACCTTCCCAGAGCTTGCAGCCTAGCATGGGTTACATCAATTTAAACCAGTTTTACTGTATGCTTTGTACCAGGTATGTATTATGAATGAATGGAATCTGGTCCACTCTTTATGCTGATTTCTTACTCTTGGGGTCTTTGTGAGATATAATGAGGTAAGTAAAAGAACTGTTAACTGTAAACTGTTAGATAGCAGGGGGTTAGCCACATCAATCTTTGCCTTAAATTCACCTTCTGCATGTTTTAATCATTCCACTTTCTCTAGTGTATTGGAAATGGTGGAGAAGTTAACTGTGTCAGTCATGAATTTTAAAGTCTAGGTTCATGCCTTCTCTCAGCCTCCACCTTTCAGTCTGAAAGGCACCAGCTATAAGCCACGCCAAGACACATGTTATTGCCTGCATGACTCTTTCCTCTTCAGACCTTGCCTAAAGGTCACTTCCCCTCAGAGGCCTGCCTGAACCTCCCCCTTCTCATTCTGCATCACGTCCTGTACCTGTTTCTGTTAAGTATTCATTAAATGACATATTTACTATGCGCCAGGCACTGTTCCAGGAGCAGGGCAGACAGTTGTGAAGCAACACACCCCTTCGCTCACGGAACTTGTATTCTAGTGAGAGGCAGTGATTAAACAAGCTCTAAATGGAAAACATAGTATGTTACTGTCAAATGCTAAAGAGAATACCTAGGGAAAAAGGATAGTAGTTGTGTGTATTGCAACTCCCTATTTATGTACTCCTGTTTACACATTTTCTGCTTCTCTCACATTTTTTTTTTTCTTCATTGCCTCTGTGATCAGGTCTTTATGCAAAATTAGCTGTCCAAAATGATCTGCCCTCGTGCAAACTTGATGCTCAGCACAGAACCGGACACAGTGGACACCTGCCAAGTAAGCGTAGCGAAGGAGCAAAGGAACACCTCCGTGCTCTGACCCTGTCTCTTGAGGCGGAAAGGGAAATACGAACCAAGACGGGACTCACTTTCAGCGCTGAGGAAGACGCGTGCAGTTGGGTGCAAGTCTGGTGCGGCAGCCTGGGCCACTCTTGGCTCAGTGGGAGGGCGGCGGTAAAAAAAACCCGTGGGAAAGAGAAGTGTGCGGAGAGGAAAGAAAATTTACAGCGCACCCTCTACGTGTCGACTAGCTTGGGCATTTCTATCCCTACTTTTTACGGGGAGGAACACTGGGACGCAGAGGGAAGTGCTCGGCCCAAGCGCCAAGTGCTTGTATGAGGTCAAGGTGGCCCTGACTCAGGTTTGAAGTCCCGGTGTTCTCGTCCTAGTCCCACCCCATCCCCTACCACGACCACTCACCTACGCTCCGAGGTTCTGCAGGTTTTCCACCCACTCCACCTCCTCCAGGGAGGCGGGGAGAACCTAGCGGTTCCCGCCTATGAGAAAATAAGAACCTTCTGAGGCTTGGGCAAAACGAGGATGCCCTGGCTGTGATTGGTTCAAGTGGCTGCCACTCAAAAAACGAGTTTTGGCGTTCGACCCCTTTCGTTCCCGACAGGTCTTGCGACTGGGAAGATGGCGGCGTCCAGGTGAAGGTATTGAGGACGCCAGATCGGTATGGCGTTGGCATCGGGGCCCGCAAGGCGGGCGCTAGTTCGCCCCAGGCGGCTCAGCCTTGGGGGTTGTGAGGTCCCTAGTCGCGGGGCGTACGAGTGGGGCGTGCGCTCCACGCGCAAGTCCCCGCCTCCTCCCCAAGACAGAGTATACGAAATCCCTGGACTGGAGCCCATCACCTACGCGGGGAAGATGCACTTCATGCCTGGGCTAGCGCGGCCGGTCTTCCCACCCTGGGACCCTGGCTGGATACACCCAAAGTTCCGCCGCTTGCCCCCGATTCACGAGCAGCCTCTATACAAGGAGCAGGTCTGCCACGTCTTCCACCAGCGTAGCCGCCTCCTCGAGGGTGAGGCCCTGGGAAGCCCGAGAGGGTCCCTTGTCCTGCTCAGCATTGATCTTCTGTGGCCTCGATTTCTTCGTCTGCTAAATGGGGCCGATAGTGATTCCCATCTTCCGAGAATTGTCAGAATTAAGTGAGATATCAAGAGCTGTGTGAGGGAGTGTTTGAGAGTTTACGTCGCTAAGTGAAAAGATCTGGTTTCTAGCCCTTCCTATAACTGTGTGATTTTTGGGCGAGTGACTGAACTTCCTGAGCCTCCACTTAATGTGAAATGAATGGTTTTGACGCTGTGGGTCCACATTGACCCTTGCAGCTCTTGACATCCTGGAGATGTAACTGTACATTTAAGAAATAGATGGAGAGAGATTATAGTGCCGAAAGACAGCAGAAAGAGCGCTTTAATGTCCTGTGGGATTGCCTCATTTCGCAGCCTTGGTAATTGTGAGAATGGGGAAGAGATTTGCCCGTAGGTGCACTGTGGATTAATAGTGAAGCAAGGGCTACAACCCTGGTTTTCCATAGGGTCTTCTGTCAAAGGTCAGAGCTGAGATATTGTCAGGACAGTTAAAATAAAAAGAAGAACAAAAGAAAAAACCACCTTCTAGCCCACTTCCACTCCCCTTTCATTCTCACTTAACAAATCAAAATGATAAGCTAAAACCAATCTGTGTGTCTAGGAACCTACAGTTTATTTTCCAAAGTCCAAAGTTTGGAGTCTTGTTCATTGAGAGTCCCTTTCCTCATTCTTCCTTCCTATTCTTCCTTAGTCCCCAAATCAGAATGTGGATATGTTAGTTCCTGAAAACAGAATGGTCAAGGTAAGTGGGAGCAGTATTTTTCAAGGAATAACTTGGAAGAAACACTGGGCAGGGTTTGGGAATTAAGCCAGAGAATAAAGCCTAGGTTTGAAAAAACTTGAGTCAACTAGCCAACTTCTTAAGCTTTTGAACCCATTTCTGAAAACTGGCCTTCCAGCCTTTAAACACTTCCAGTGTTCCACAGGGTGTTGTGAAGGACCTCACAAGACCTGACACCCTTGATTGACTGGTAGTTATCTTGTGGATGAATGCATTGGAAGTATTTTAGAAATTAAAATCACAATTGTTTTACTAAGCTGAAAACATGGTCTGTGCTTTCACCATATGCAGCAGAAAGGTTCTGTAAAATCGGACAAAACTCTAAGACACAGGGCTAGAGAAGCAAATTGGGAAAATAGGTCATGGATTTTAGGGTTGATGGACTTAGATTCTCCTCCCAGTCCATCACTTACAAGGTATGCGACTTGAAACAAATTCCTTCGTCTTTGAGTTTCATCTTTTCTGTAAAATCCCATCCAATTTGTGGATAAAACTTGTGGCACGAGGTAGCTGGTGATACTCAACAAGTGGCAGTTTTAATTACAGGCACACCTTATTTTAGTGAGCTTTATTGTGCTGCTTAGATATTGCAGTGTCTTTTTTTCCCCAAGGGACTGTACATAGAAAGTACAACTTGCTGAAGGCGCAGATGATAGTGAGCTTGTTGTGTTGTTTTTTTTTTAACAATAAAGTATTTTTAAATTAAGTATGTGCATTTTTAAATTTTTTTAAAGATTTATTTATACATACAAGCTGGGGTGCAGGCCAGAGGTGTGGGGTGGTGAGAGGGTTCACCAGAGACAGAGTGGAGAGCAGAACAGGCAGATGGACCCAAATACACTGCTGAGGGGAACAGTGGTTGAGGCAGGAGAGGTCTGCTGTGTCATGTGGGAATCTCCCCGTCCAGGCATTGAGCAGGGACAGCTCCACAGCGCTGTGCTTAACCCATTGCGCCACCAGGGAGGCCCTATGCATTTTTTGAAAAAGACATAATATTGTACTTAATAGGCTACAGATAGAATAAACATAACTTTTACATGCACTGATGTTCTAGGTGTGCCTGTTCATATTATGCATGAACCATAAAATCTGAATATTGTATCTGTTACCAAGTTTAGGGAACACTGGTAGTGTCAGAGAACTAAAACATAGGTGACCTAACAACCCTGTCCAGGGTTTTTCCTGCTGCACCATAAAATCCAGAAGTCACATTTCTAAATAGTTATATTTCTGACATCTTAGTCTTGAAGTGAAAAATCTCATTACCCTACATTGCCTTTCATTTTTTTACCAGGAAAGAAATTGCCTGAGGGTGTCTCTGCCAAAGGGCCTAAGTGTGTCTTAGGTTTGCTTTAATCCCAGACAGTAGCTTTTCAAATGAAGATTTGAAATTTTTTTCCTGAGTCAGAGTGGTGTTTTTCCAGCTGGGACGTGTAGCCTCCCAGCCAAAGCAGTCACCAGGTTTCTTGTCAACTTGTGAGCATAACATTTGAAAACAATACAGTGTTTACTTTGATCTGAGGATAGAGAACTGGTATGTGGACTTAATACCTACATCCCTAGGCCTGTGTCATTTCTCCCTTAGGGAAATGAAGTTTGGGGAAAATGAAGCAAGGGAGTTTTACCTGACTCCTTAGCCCATCCTGGAGAGAATAGCTGAAATGTTTTAGTGTTTAAAGACTAAGTCGTCTGAATCAAATCTATTTTAGTTGGTTTATACTCCATGATTTCATGAAAGGTATTTTGGGCATCTTACATAAATTTTACAACGCAGTTTAAATTAAAAATATGTAGGTGAGGGAATTAACATCAGTCACTGCTCAAGTTGAGTTAAAATCTGCCTTCTCTAGCTTCTGTTCATTTTTAGTTTTGACCCCCGTGGATGTGACAGGACAAATCTTGTGTCTCTGTCAAGGCAGCCTTTTCCTCAAGATGCCCCATGGCAGGCTGAAGTATCTTTTCCTAAATTGTCTTCTTGTTTTGTGATTGTTCCCCCAAAGGTGTAAAGCAGGCCCTCTGGCTTACTAAAGCCAAGTTGATAGAAGGCCTTCCTCAGAAAGTGCTCAGCCTTGTTCATGATCCAAAGAACCACCTAGAGAACCAAGATGAACGTGTTTTGAATGTGATCTCTCATGCCCGTCTCTGGCACTCCACTGAAGATATCCCCAAGAGAGAGACCTACTGGTAAGTTTGCCTTAAGTCAGTAAGATTTCCAACTGATGAATCTTGAAGTCAGTATGTTGTGGTGTGTCTCCAAATGTCTCTTGTTTTCCTCCAAGCCCAGTCATTATGGACAGTCTGATACAACTGTGCAAATCCCAGATTCCCAAGCATCCTTCCCTGGCTAGACGGATCTGTGCTAAAAACCACTTGTTCTCTGCCACCTGGAATCGAGGTTGGTTATCTTGTATTCCAAAAAGTCTTTTTTGTCTTTCTATTTTTTTTCCTACCACCAGCTCACACCCCCCACTTCCCTGCCTGCCATACCTGTTCTCAACCCCATCCTTCATTGTCCAAGACACATCCTTTAATATCATTAGCCCAGCAACTTTTACAAATCATTTCTCTCCAAGACAGTTAACGCAGACATATCTATGGAATGTTTATGAGGGTCTCGGTGTTGAAGAGAAGAATCGGTAAAGCATGTACAGTGTCTGCCTTCCCAAAGCTCACATCCTATTGCAAGTGCCTTCTCGCCCCTTTCATGCTTTTCTCCTTTTCCAAATCTACTTTCCACACAGCTGCTAGAGTGATCTTTCTAAAGTGCAATTCCTTTTCTGTCCCTCCAACTTCAAATCCCTTGCTGCCTCCCAGTAGCGTAGACCATTTATCATGGTATCGGAGGTCTTCTCTGAATTGGCCACCACCTACTCTTTCTAGTTCTATCTCCCTCTCTATGCCCCACCTCACTCCCACCCCCACATTTAAAGTTGCAGCCTTTTGGCACCAGGCTTACACACCTTTGAGCCTTTGCATGTGCTGTACACGTCGGAATGGTCCTCATTTGAGTAGATTCTACTTGTTTGCAAGACTCAACTGAAGCTCCCTTCCTATGTGAATCCAGGCTGGGTTAGCTGTTGTCCTTACGGCCATTATGCCTATTTTTATCATAGTGCATATTACACTGTATTATAATTGTCTGTAATTATCTTTTCTGTCTGCCCCACTAAACTGCGATCTTCTGATGGTGGGGACCATGTCTTACTCAGTTTGTCCCCGTTGTCTAACAGTTCATGGCATGGAATAGGTGCTGACTGAAGGGACAGGTGAATGAACACCGTATCTCAGGTGATTCAGGCAGGCGAGGTTCAGCGATTACAGGTGTTCTCATTGAGGAATCCTAGAGCAGGGAAACCAGCTATGGAATAATTTGGGGTTTTCAGGACATCTGCATGGTCAGATTTTCCATCTTGCCCCTTTGAGTATGGACTTCCTGGCAAGGAGTCAGCTTTGCAGAGGTAATGGCACCACTAAGGAAATTAGTGAACCTCATTAATAGAGGAGTACTTGTTGGCCTATCATCAAGTATTACCTCTAATTAAACGGCCCCATCTGGAGCTGTCACTGGAGGAGGGATGTGGAGGGAATTGAATTGGAAACCACACTAGAGCGGTCTGTGGGGAGAATCTAAAACCCAAGGTTAGGAGAGGTCCAGGCACATTTGTCTTGCTTGCAGATTGTGTGTGAGGAAACAGGAAATACTTTAGAAAACTATTCTTGAGGTGTGAGTTTGATTTATTTTAACAAGCAGATCAGAATTTATTCCTCTCCAGATACAGTGTCCTTTTTCTATATACCAAGTAGGAAAGGCCACATGCTAATTAAATGACAGTGCTGTCGGTCAAACCAGTTTTTTTGACATGTAAGTTCAACTGCCTTGACCCATTACTGTCATATCGTGACTTGACTATTTTTAAAAACCCAAATCCACCTCCATGGAAAATCCTCAGGAGGCCATTCTCAAGGAGTCTTTCAAGCCCTTCTCTGACAGGGGTGTGAGGACCTCTGAAGGGCGTGGGCACAGCCTCACGGCAGCGAGCCTGCCGTCCATGTGCACCTGCGTCTCCCTCCATGTGGCGCAGGTGCTGCCTGACGTCAGCGGGGCTTTCTGATGGCCTGCCTTTCTTTACTCTCACTCCTTGAGGACTTGTTCCTGGCTTTAATGGCCTTTCCTCTCAGCCTCTAGTCTCAGTCCTCTCTCCACCTCCTTTCTTTCCACCTCATACTCTAGGCCTCTGCATTTAGTGCCCTGAACTCTGCCAGGGCATAGGACACATCTCTGCCTTGCTCATGGTATCCTTCTTTAACTAGGATACTTGTCCTCTCCTCCCCTTTGCCTGGCATGCCTCACCCAGCAGTTTTAAGCCAAGGCACTTTTGCCCTTGAGGTGCCATTTCTAAGTGTCTGGAGACATTTTTTGATTGTCATGACTTGAACTGGAGTGGAAGGGTGGTGAGGGTAGTTCTCCTGGGAGCTAGTGGGTAGTGACCAGGGATACTATACTTGTGACCTCCTCTGGGAAGTTCCTCTGGGGAACTTCCTCAAAAAGGTAACGCCTTCAAACTAGGTTCTGAAGGATGGGTCAAAGCAGTTTCTCAGCTTTGGCATGATTCACATTTGGACAGAGAGACAATTCTCTGATGAGAGGCTATCCTGGGCACTGTAGGGTGTTGTAGCAAGTGTAGTATACTTGTTGTATATTTGCCGTGAGGAGCATGGCAAGATGAGGGCTTCCTGGACAAACCAGGTTAGACTGATGGTCTTTCTCTTCCTTTTAGAGTCTATTCTCCTTCAGGTCCATGATTCTAGTGGAGCGCGACTGAATGCCAAGGATCCTCTGCCCCCCATTGCCTCCAGTGAAGAGGTTGAAGCCACTAAGAATCATGTTTTTGAGACCTTTTATCCCATATCTCCCACTATTGGTCTTCAGGAATGCAACGTTTATGACGTGAAAGATGACACAGGTAAGCATCAAAGCTTGCAGCAGGCAAGGCACTATGGAGATGAGAGCTGAAGGAAGGATGGATGGGCTACATGCTATGTTCTAGGCACCTCCTGGGCCTTTTTCCCTAGGATCCAGGTAGCAGCCCTGTGAGACAGCTACTGTTATCCCCATTTTTAGGTAAGGAAACTGACTCAGGGGGTTAAGTGACTTGCTGAAAGACTGACTTTGCTTCTGACTCCTAGGAAGCAACTCTGTCATCAGAGTTTTGGCCTCTGTCCCTGGTACCTGCCCTAGAGTTTGGCACATAGTGAGTACTGAATCCCAGTAGTCACATGGCTAAGAAACCGAAGCAAGGACCGAGGGCAGACAGAAAACTGTCTCCTTAGGTCAAGCTCTTCCCTGAATTTCCAGTGCCCACATTTCCCCACCCTTTCTTCCACCTTTTCACTCATTTATACATGCCCCTTTCTCGATCCCCCACTTACAAGTTTCTTCATAGCCATGCAGGGGAAGACCCCGTAGGGTCACGACTGAGATGAACAAGTGCTGAGCTTTAATTCTAAGTACCAGAGTTGTATAGATCAGCTGTGAGGTGTGAGGCAAATCTTTCGTTACGAATAAAGTTTGAATTTTGCGGGCCTCCCCGGTGGCGCAGCGATTAAGCGATTAAGCTGTGGAGCTGTCTGTGGTGATGCGAGTTCGACGCCCGGCTGGGGAGAATCCCACATGGCGCGGCAGACATCTCCTGCCTTGCCCGCTGCTCCCCTCAGCAGTGTATTTCTTTTCTTTTCTTTTTTTTTTTTAAACAGCCA
>PVIJ01001286.1:0-63991 GCA_004024925.1 Scalopus aquaticus | reverse complement strand
AGCGCTTAACCGCTGCGCCACCGGGGAGACCCCTCAGCAGTGTATTTCTGATCTGCCTGTTCTGCTACCCGCTCCGTCTCTGGTGAACCCTCTCGCCGCCCCATGCCTCTGGCCTGTGCCCCAGCTTGTATGTATAAATAAAAAATAAATCTTTAAAAAAATAAATAAAAATAAATAAAAGTATTTATTTAAAAAAATAAATAAAGTTTGAATTTTGCAAATGATTTGCTTTTAAAAAAAATAATTGCCACAAGCTTCAAGTTATCTTTCTACTAACTCACTGTCATCTGTGTGCTTGAAAATGAGAGAAAGGGGTAGGGTTAAAGCTGGCATGCAAGAATCACCTTTAACATGCTGACATTTTCTGTAGAGACCGTAGTAAATATTTTAGATTCTGCAGGCCACAAAGGGTCACTGTCACAGCTACTCAAGTCTTATGTAAATGAGTGAGTGTGACTGTGTACCAGTAGAAACTTTATTTTCAGAAATAGTTAGGGAGTCAGATTTGACCGGAGGGTGGAAGTTTGCCTGCCCCTTAGCTGTTGTGCTGTCCACCTGCACCAAGTCTCTAGCGCCTGGCACCAAGCTGAGGCCATTGACTTTCCCAAGGCTTGGGGCAGGACAATGAATCTCTTCCATCCACCCCTGATTCTGTATCTTGCAGGATTCCTGGAGGGTTACCCTTACCCCCATCCGCACACCCTGTATTTTCTGGAGTCAGCCAATGTACGACCGTACCGCCTTCAACCGGAACAGCTGCGGGCCAAGATGATCGTGTTTGCTTTTGGCAATGCCCTGGCGCAGGCCCGGCTCCTGTATGGGGTACGTATGTGCAGAAGACCATCACCACTAAGCTGCTTTACATGGTCTCCAGCCTTCGGCCACTCACAAAAAAGAAGTGCGGTGTGAGGGCTTCTTGTTTGAGGAGTTTCTATGAGAAGCACTTCCTCCTGTCCTGCAGATCTGCTGGGGGCCTGCTGTGTGCCGGTCTGGGACCTAACCTGCCTCATTTGTAGATCATAGTAGCCCACAGGTTTCATTGTGGTGCTCATCTCCCAGCTTATGCTGCTGAAACGGCTTGGCTGATAGGCAGCGTGCTCAGCGTTACACAGCATTAAGTGGTGGAGAAGGATTGGGACCAAGTTTACCCAACTCCTGAGCTTCAGCTATCCGTGCTCCAGTATGCCTCCTCCTCCTGCACGATCTGAACCAGAGACAGTTTCCACCCGGTGGGCAGTAGTTATGGCCCAGACCTGCCAGCCGAGTTAGGACAGGTTCTGGGAACCCAAGATACCAGTTGGTGGTAACCCCTTGGCTCTGAGAGATGGCCTCTGGGATATAGATGGTATAGGTTGCAAGGCTGAGTGGTTGTCACACAGAGCTTTCCCGAGATTGGAGGAAAACTAGGCTGGGGAGCAGCGGCTTCCAGGAGGGGTGGCAGGCAGTCTGGGAGCCCCAAGCAGACCCTGGGCCAGATCCCTGGGCTCGTGTGTGCTTGAGAGCGGGACTGGTTCTGAGAGCTCTCGCCGGGCTCTCGGCCTTGCTTAGAGTTTAGTTCTTCCTGGAGGAGTGAGGAGATGCGGTCAGAACATTGTTTTCCATTCTGCTCCATCTGAGAACTGGGTGGGGCTGGGAAGGTGTGGTTATCCTAATGAAACAGAGTGAAATGGACTTTGCCCACATTGAGCATGTTATGTGCCACACATTTAATTGGAGTCCTTTATAACGGGTTCGCAAAACATGGTCCTGGAATAGCATGAGCATTATCTGGAAACTTGCTGGGAATGCAGATTCTCAGCCCTACCTTGGACCTGCTACATCAGAAAATGGGGAGGGGCCTGGCCTCCGGGTGTTGCTGTCACAGGCTCCTTTGAAAATCACTGCACAGAAATTTGGGAGTCACTGCATTCTTTCAGCCTTGTAGCAACCCCGCGTGGCAGGTGCCGTTAGCTTCATTTTACAGATGAGGAAACTGAGGCTCAGGGAGCCTCGGTAACATGTCCAAGGTCAACACAGCTAAGAATTTAGTGTATCTGTGTGATCTTGTCATGGATATTTTGATTCCCGCTCTCTGTCTGCTGCTAGAAGGCTCTGAAAGGTCAGCTCACTTGCCTCAGCTCCCACCGCTAGTGAGCAGGGAAGCAGGTGCTGAAGCCCTGGGCCCCCCAGCAGGGAGGGTGCTGACCACTCCCAGCTCTGGGGCAGGGGAGGAGGCAGAGTGACTGCCAGTTCCTCAGGCTCTCTGTAGCTTTTGTGCCAGCGCTTGCCAGCAGGGCCAGCAGGGATATAAGGCTGCCACTAATTGCCACCCAGTTGGTAGAAGAGGAGGCTTCCCCACCCTTCCATGTACAAATTATTCCTAGGGATGTGAAGTTGAGCAATTATGGGAAGAGTATCCATGTAAAAGGTAAAATTGCTGAGAAATTTATGTACTACCTGCAGTTTTATTGATCTGTAGAGAGAGATAAGAGTCAATACAGAATTCTCAGCTAACACTTAGAGGCACTTTTCTTTTTATTTATTTCTCATGCAGCTAAGAACAGGTATTTCTAAGACCAACAGTCCCAGTGTTTCCCACACTGGGGGCTGACATTAGCTATTCCTGACATCAGACTCAGCCCTGGAGGGGTAAATGTAGACAGTGCTTTTGAATCAAGAATGCTCCCCTTCGTGGGGCCTGCTTATTGGATAGTATCACCACACTGATTGCTTCAAAATCTCAATAGGGTGAACGTAGAATTTATCATCCAAGCTGGAACACTACTGAGAGTGAAAATAGGTGCTACTGTCAGAGACAGTGGGACACGAGGTGGAAACCAGAACATTTGGGCTTTAAGTGGTTTAATGACACGGGGTCTGATCCCAGCTCACATCTCATGGGTAACCTGAAGCAGATTATACCACTGCTCTGAACCTCAGTTCCTTCATCTTAAATGGGAACACATCACTCCATTTCGGAGATTAGAGGTGGCTTTATGTAGAATAATGCCAGCCTTATGAGAGGTCTTTAGTAAATGGTTGCTGGTATTATCTCTGTCACCAAGTGGTACTAATTGAAAGAGATAATTAGTAAATGTGTTGTCCCATGAAATCCCAATGCTGACATTGGTGTGGACATTGTAGGAATCTGGCATATTCTTGAAACTGCACTGAGAGCATGAAGCCTGCCTGCAGACTTGGGATGGCAGGCCCTGGGAGTAAGGCGGAGTGACAAGTGTGTGTGCTGGAGCGTCAGCCATGCTGGCTTCTGTTGCCATGCATCTCTGTGACTCTGCTGAGTTTCAGTTTCCTCATCTGTCAAATGGACTGAGAACCAAATGAGATGTTGTGTATTCATTGGCTCGCCAGGTTAACATTTCATGGAACTGATGTCACTATTGCCCCTTTCAGGTAATACCATGAACTCGAGGGATTTCCTGGCATTAACCTTCCAGCTTACCGTCTGTATTATGTGGTTGGCCCAGTAATTGCCTCTCAGTGGCAGGAATTATTAGTATTTAATGTGCTCAAGGCGAAGAGCCTGCACCCTACAGCCACAGGGCATCTGAGGCCAGGCAGAGCCAGGCTGGATAGTGCCCTGTACTCACTCAGTTTTCATTGCCCCATGGTGACACCATTAAATGGGACCGGGCAGTTGTTTTAAAGGCCAGCTTCTAGAAATGGCCTGGTCTGTGCTATTCTGTTTTTTTTTTTAAGATTTATTTATTTATTTGTACATACAAGCTGCACAAGTAGGCCAGAGGTGCGGAGTGGTGAGAGAATTCACCAGAGACAGAGTGGGGAGCAGAACAGGCAAATCAGCCGAAGTCCGCTGCTGAAGGGAGCAGTGGGCGAGGCAGGAGAGGTCTGCTGTGTCATGTGGGATCTCTCTGGCTGGGTATCGAACTCATGCTGCAGTGGCTCTGGATAGCTTCGTAGTGCTGCACCCAACCCATCGTGCCACTAGGGAGACCCAGGTCTGTGCTATTCTTGCAGCCCAATTTCTGGTTTAATTTACTTGTCTCCTCTTCTCTCAGAATGATGCTAAGGTCTTGGAGCACCCAGTAGTTGTGCAGAGTGTGGGCACCGATGGCCGGGTCTTCCAGTTCCTGGTGTTACAGCTGAACACCACCGATCTGGCCTCTAGCAAGGGCGTCAAGAATCTGGTCTGGGTGGACTCAGACCAGCTCCTCTATCAGCATTTTTGGTGTCGCCCAGTGATCAGAAGGAAGGTGGTTGTGGTAAGTCCTGACTCTGTGACCTGGACTAGGTCTATGCCTTGCTCCCCAGAGTGAGCCTGGGGTGGGTGGCAGGGAAGCTCTGTGAGCAGCACCCTGGCTTGAGTAACTTCCTGCCCAGGATCTCTCCTGGAGGCCTGATTCAGTTCTGCACCTTGCCTGAAACAGTGCCTTTCAAGCCCTGTCAGGCTCTTACCCTACCTTCTGCTTCCCTCTGACACCCCCACCCCATCATGCCCGGCTCCCTACAGCTCCCAGTGTGCCCCATGCTTAAGCTCAGAATCTTAGATACTGCTCTTGTGCAGGAGAGTTCTCCCTTTTTCCTCCCGCTCCTTCCTCCCCCATATCTTTGCCATCTGTCCATCCTCTACTTGTCCTTCCAGGCTAAGACTAATTGTTTCTTCCTCTGGGCAGCCTTCCCTGATCACCACCACCCCCACTCTCCACTTCATGCGTGCTCATAGCCCGCGTCCCCTGTGAGGGCACAGTCAATCTTCTGCGCTGCCTGTTTGTGTTTTGCTCCATCACTGAGCTTAGCGCTCCTGGAAGGCAGGGCCTGTGGAGATGCGGTCACCACTTCCTCCCCCATGACGCTGTCACTGCGGCACTCCCAGTGCCCGGCAGGCAGAGGCCCGGCCTGCTTCCTGTGCAGTAGGCGGCAACAGTATCTGAATACATTTATAGTACAGTGGCAGGCGGCCTGAGCCCTCTGAAGAGATAAAGCGGGCTCAGGGATGAGGGAGAACAGGGAGGTTGTGCTACCAGGTCCGTGACGAGCTGGTCCCGTGTCCCATACTCGGCCTGAGTGGGCTCACTAAATGGAGTTATTGCGTGTCAGTTGTATAATGAGTTCTCCAGCCTCTATCAATCTTGATTCTACCCTTCAAGTGCCTCCCAGGTCTGGGCCCGTCTCCCTGGCACCAGACACCATTGTCTCGCCTGCAGTCACACCAGCCACTGCTGCGTCTCGCCGTTCTTAGTTGAGTTCTCGCTCACTGCTTGTGTCTTCAGGGCTTCCTTCCAGAATGCCCCATCAGGTCCATTTTGGTTTGGTCAGATGGCTCCTCCTTCCCTCTCCACCTTCACCTCCTGTCCCCACCTGCCCCTTTCCCACACTCACCCACCCGCACAGGCCCTGGCGCCATCCTCGCCCTTGCTCTTCCTGCCCTCACTTGCGCCTCTGCACACGCTCGTCTCCCTGAGGTCGCCTTCCTTTTCTTTGCTCCCATCCTACTCTCCTGCTAAGACAGTCACATGGCCTCTTCCATATTTGGAATTCAGTGTGTTTGCCATTTTCTTCCCTGCCTTCTTAGCATCTTTTTCCTACTTCTGTTATGAGGCCTGTCTTTTATTAGCACTATTTGAACACCTGGCTGTAAGCTCCTGAGGGCAGGAGTCAGGTCGAAGTCACTGCTGGGTCTCCAGTATTGGGGCGGGCTTGGGAAAGGAGAAGATGCTTGGTGTGTGTGTGTGGAGTGAGGGATTGTTGTCTGTGGGCATTAAAGGGTGACAGCATTTGTAAGTGGTGAAGTGAGAGGGATTAGGGAGCAGGGCAGTGTCAACAGATGACTTGGCTGAAAGCCGCTGGGGGTGCTTCCTGTCTTCCCCTCCACCCGCTCCCTCAGGCACCTTCTGAGTGCCAGCTCCCTGTTGCCCCTCCTTAGTCCAGCAGAGAGTTTTTATCCAGGCACTTAAGATTTACATAAAACTGAGCTTTGTTCTAATTACTGCCATGAAATCTCATAGCAGGATCCTGACAGGCTGTGTTCTTTCCAGGAACCTGTTGGGCCGACTGGTTTCCAGCCAGAGACTTTCAGGAAGTTTTTAGCTCTGTATCTGCATGGCGCCGTGTGAGCCAAGGACCATTCTGGGACAAAGGATCCTCCGTCCTGGCCGCGGCAGGGGCCTGCCTGGAGCCTCCGCGCTTGTCTGGCCCGGCGGTCTCACTGGCAGTAAAGAGCCTTCTGGTGCCCTGGACCCTGCAGTTGGTCTGAGGGTGCTGCTAGGAGGGTACCTGCAGCTGCCCGTGGGCTTAGTGCTGCCCTTGTCCCATCTGTGAGTCCAAATAAAAGTCTTCAATTTCCTGAGTTTCAATTTCTTCATCTGAAACACGGGGCTTATGTGATCTACCTTGTCTTAAAGATTCTAAATTATGGGGTCCCTACCACATAGTCCCTACCACATAGCACCTTGTGGTGATCTAGGTTCTTAAGGCATTAAATTGTGGACACATTCCAAGGCCTGCAGGAGATCTGGTAGAAGAGTCATTGTTGACTTCTCACTTGCATCCCAGTTAAAGACCAAGGTGACATATTTGGTGTTTTAGGTCAACCTCCCTAGGAGACTTGGAGATGGGAATTTGCAGGTGAAGGTCTGGGCACCTGGGCAGAGCGAGGGTGTGCACGCTGGGCAGAGGAGAGCCCGGGCTCTGGGTTTGCACCTTAGGTCTCACCAGCTCCATTGTCATGGGGACTTGGGAGCAGCATTGTCCTCCCCAGCAGCAAGGTGCTGAGCCTTCTACCACACCTTTGGCCTGCCTCACTCATGGGATGTGCACGGCCCCGTCCAGGAGAGACTAGGTGAGGGGACTTTGCTGAGAGCATTTAGCCTTGATACCTCCAGCAGCTGGAGGAGTTCTGAAAAGTGATCTGGGAGCACATGTCACATCGACCACAACTCAAAATGAGCAAAGCTGCCTCACAGCCCCGTGTCTGAGCCCCAGGCTTGTGCCCGTCCCACTTTACAACTTACCTTTTAGGCTTGGTGGGAGTCGGGGTGGGAGGGACCACCAGGGAAAGGCGCATGAGGCTGGCGGTGGTGTGTGAGGGTGCAGCTGGGCAGAGGCACCGTGGTGAGCAGGAGCAGGCTTCATGCAGCAACTGGACAAGGCAGGAATGCCTGGAAATGGGGGCGCAGGGAGGTTGCAGGCTGAGGCTGAAGGGGCAGCTCACTAGGGGCCTTTGAATGCCAAGCACCTCAGCAGGTGATCTGGGGCCAGAGAAATTGTCCAATTTTTCTTTTGAAGATAGGAATTATGTCATATAAGTGGTAGAAATTTAAAGAACTCATGTGTAAAAGTCAAGCCACCCCATCCAAGGCAGTCCCTAGTCTTTTTTGCCCCCAGAGTACCCATAGCTAAGCACTTCTTAGAGATCACCTTTAAAATGTATAGGTGAGGCCTCTCTAGTGGCACAGTGGGTTAAGTCTCAGCCGTATGAAGCTGTCTGGAGCCCCTGCAGCACAAGTTTGATCCTCGGCCACGGAGCTTCCCACATGGCGCAGCAGACCTCTCCTGCCTTGCCCGCTGCTCCCCTCAGCAGTATATTTCAGTGAATCTGCCTGTTCTGCTCCCCACTCTGTCTCTGGTGAATCCTCTCACCACCACAATAGCTGACCTACACCCCAGCTCTTGTATGCATAAATAAACCTTTAAAAAATAAAATGTATAGTTGTCAGGAGAGTGCACAACTGCCCATTCCTTAGTGTCATCCTTTTGATAGACACCTCTGCATCTCCCTTTTTTCAGTTAATACCTTGGGACCATGGGGATCTTGCTACATTCCTACCCATGAGCTACCTCGTTCTTTTGAGCAGCTGCATTAATATCTATCAAAGGACACTGGGTTGTTTCCAGTTGCTAGCGTTATAAATAACTGCTGCAGTGAGCATCCTTGTTCATGCATCCTAGAGTTTTTGCCAGCATAGCCACTGGGTAAATTCCTAGCAGCAGAATTGCTGAGTCAAAGGGATTTTTTAAAGAACACGCTGGGGACATGGGGAGGAGAAGTTGGCGGGGCGACCTTACAGAGTCCAGCTGGAGGCCACTGTGGTAATTCTTGGGCCAGTGGTGAAAACTTGACTCAAGGCTCAACAGGCTTAAGCCCCTGAGGCCCTTGGAAAAAGGCCCCCCTGCAGGGGAAGCCAGCCTGACCCAGGGGCATTTGGGACAAAGGCTATGACCTTGAGGCTTGAGGAAGCCCTGGAAGGGGGCCAGAGTTGCTGGGCAGGCCTGGGAAGTGTGCCCTCAGTCCAGCCCACCCCGAGTGAGGACAGCCCTGACAGCTGGCCTTGGTGGGCCCCCTTTGGGCCTCAGAGCTAAGCCAGGAGCCCATTGTACTCTGGCCCCTGCAGTTGATCTGCAGTGAGGCAGGTAGGACTGGCAGTGATTTTCCTCCCCAGACAGATGGCTCAGAGACCATGTGGTATGTATGAAGAGCTGAAAGCTGGTAGGATGTGCCCCCTCCACAGAGACAGTCCATATCCCAAACACCCACATACCTCGTCCTCACCACCTTCCCGAGTTCCTCGATAAACAAGAAAGGAGGAAAGATGATGCTTTTAAGGCCCTGATTGGCTTTAAGACCTTGAGGACTGACAACTTACTAGTCTGGGAAGGAAGCACAAGTACTACATGAGAGGAATGGAGGGGGAAGTCACACTTGATATAAAGAGCCCACTACAGGAACTTGGGGCTCTTGGAACCAAAATTTTGACATGGCCATTGTGAAGCTACATGAACATACCCTCATTGTGGGCATGTGTTTAAGCTCTGTAGACGAACTGGAGGGAAGCCATTGCAAGAACCTGCTCTATTCCAGTTGCCCTCTCAGGTCCTCAGCCTCCTCATCTGCAAAATGTGTATAAAGTACCTTTCAGGTTTTCCCCACCTTGGGATTAACAGGCTGCATCTGACCAGGTTTCAAGTGGATGGATCTGGAGGTTCTCGGAAGCCCTGTGTAAAGGTGGGATCACCTGGGGGAACAGTCAGCAGCTTTGTCCTCTCCCAAGACTGGCTCGGGCTGAGCCGAGGGTGGGTGCTTGCTACACCCTGTCCCTGCGGGCCCAAAGCTGGTGAAGGAGCAGGCCAGGTCACCGCAGAACTTAGCATCTCCCTGGTTCCTTCTTGTGGCAGGAGGAAGCCCCTCAGCCGCCTGTGACCTGAAGGCATCAAAACTGTCTTCCCTATACCGGATATGCAAACCACCTGACTCCCACTCACGGCATACCTGCTTGGCTGCTCGCAGGCCACCCTGTTGCAGGGACCCTCTCAACAGAGTGTTTGGGATGCTCCGGAGATGTGCACTGGTTACGGATCCGTCCCGTGGCCCAGTCCTGGCTCAGGACAAGCTCTCAGCTGGAGGCCAGAGCAAGTTGCTTTTTAACCCCATCTCTGCCCTGAGAAGGGCTCTTTCTCCTCCCCCTGCTCGCCCGGAAGCCCAGCATCAGCTGGTCTAGTTAATTGACAGCTGTCCATATTTTCCTTTTGGAAAGTGCCTTTGTTACTTTTTTTTTTTTTAAGATTTATTTTACTTATTTATGCATAGGAGACCTGGGGTGTAGGCCCACCTCTGGGGAGCAATGGGCAAGGGGATCTGAGGGGAGCAGCAGGCGAGACAGGTGAGGCCTGCTGTGCCATGTGGATTAGCTCCCTGGCCGGGGATAGAACTCATGCCCCAGTGGCCACCTGCAGCCTCATAGCACTGAGACTTTAACCCCTGCACCACCAGGGAGGCCTCTGGAAGGCCTTTGTTGTTTAACTGGCTGCAACAAGTCCTAGATGAGGTCCATGAGGTACAAGTGCTGATTACTCTTCATCCAACATGCCCTCACCTACCCCTACTCCGGACAGCCAAGCTTACATACCCCCAGTGTGGGGAAATCATCTCTATGGTTCCTTTCATTCTTTGGTAGCTCTAGCAGCCGTGTCCCTACATTTCCGGAGGAACACCATCCCATAGCTTATACTCAAGGATCCATCCTCCATTTTTTGCTCCATCAGGGGATAGCCCTTAGGTTAGCGGTGGGTATCTGTGCCTCAAAACCCAAGAGCCCAGTGTCTGCCTCCCTCTGAATCTAACCTACTTCATTTCACTCTCAGCTCACCTCAGCTACCTGCTCCAGGCTCTCCCAGAGTAGGGCACCCTGCTCTCCCACCCACTTCTTTGACTCTGTTCCTGGTTCCTCATATTCCCGAGATCTCTTACAGCTGAGAGCCCCAAGGTCCAGTCCATAAAAACTTCCCCATCTGTTCCAGATCTCAGCTGTCTGGGGACTTTTTAAGACCACGGAAGTGCCAACAACTCCGAAGGTGTGTCTCTAGTCCACACGTGCTTGTCTGACATCTTTACCTGGAACGCTAATGAGCATCTCTAATTGAACTTGTCAAGTGGAGCAGCACCTCTAAGCCTGCTCTTCCTGCAGCCCACCCCATTTCAGCCCTTCCACGCGTTTTGTTCATAGCTGTATCCCTAGTGCCAGGACAGTATCTGGCATGTAATAGGTGCTCAATAAATACAGGGGCTGGATGGAAAAGTTTAAGGACATTCAGAAGTGAGATCTTTTGGACACTGAAAAGGTTGAGGTGGAGGCAGGAAACCAAGGGAGCAGCTGAACGCTAAGATGCCAAGGACTGGGGTTTCACAGGTACCCCAGAATGGAGAGGAAGCACCAGCACAGGACAGAATGACACTCCCCTGCACCCTACATCCCATCACCATCTCCCTTAGTCTGCTCTTTGTTCCAATAAGCCCAGGGCTGGGGCTGGGCATTATAGGGCACATCTGTCTTTCACTCTCCCCCTTGCCTTCCAAGAGCCCAGCTCCACTCAATTAGGGCAGAGAGCTCATGGAAGCCGTGTGCTTCAAGCTGGGGGTGGGGCTGCTAGGGTCAGCAAGGGCACCAGGCTAAGCAGCCCCAGCTGAGCCCACTGGAGTCCGCACTGGCTCTGCCCCACCCCCACCTCCCACCGGGTACTGGTTTGCCTCAAGATTCTTTTCCGGCTTCAGGGAGGCCTGCCCAGTGTGTGGGGGGCTGTGGGTCTCTAGCAGTCTGGCTTTTCCTGACTCAGGCCGCCCTCCCAACCCCAATCACCAGGCCAGCTGTCACATTAGAGTTGGGACCTGTGGTCAGTGGTTTCTGGCAGGAAGGCAGCTGCTGAGGCTTCGGTGTGGCTCCTCCACTCGCCTCACCCAGGCTATTTCTTGCCTAGATGATGGCTGGGACTGGGCTCGTCTGTCAGGCCCCTCCCAAGCCTCTTCTAGGATGCATCCCACGTCATATTTCTAAAATTCAAGTTAAACAACTCTTAAAAAAAAATCTTTCAAGGTTTCCCCATTGCCTTGGAGGTTAAAAACCAACCCCTCCTCTCTCTGGCCCAGCAGCTGTGGATGGAAGGCTTTGTGGCTGCTTGGAATCCCGAACATACCAGGCCTTCAGGCTGAGAGCTGCTGGCCAGACGAATTCCATACCAGGTGAGAAAAAGCGAGGCATGGGGGCAGCCCACAGGGCCACTCTGGGCAAGAGGGACTCCCTATGGAAAGCACCGAACACCGGGGGTCTCTCTCCAGAAAAAGACATTATGGCAAATTAAAATGTGTGTGCAAGACAAGAAACCGACATGGGCTTTTATAATGTCCCCCCAGTATCTGAAGTGTGGCTGATGCCCTCCCTCCCAAGCCACCACCCCAAGGCCAGTGCAGCGCTCCACAGAATAAGCAGAATTAAAATGCCAGGAAGAGACAGCAGATGCCGTCAACATAACCAAATCTCATTTTGTGCCAGGAACAAAAACTCTGTGACCAGCCTGTCGCCGTGCATTCTGTAATCAGTACAATGAACACTGACCCCTGTTCCCCCCAAACATGTCAGGAAGGGCTGCGGAAAAAGATGTCCCTTTAATAAAACGTTATCAACATATATCGTACACAAACTACAATGTATCATAATTACTTTTTTTTTCCTCTCTTAATTCAGAACCAGACTACAAGGTAAGAAAAAACACAGAAACAGCTACAATGTTCCCAATAATCCGCACGAGGTCTTTTTTCAGGCAGATGATATCTCACATAATATGATATACATGGATCAGAAAGGGAGGGAAGAAAACAAAGACCAGCTACAGGGGAGGAGGAGGGAGAGGGGTGTAAATGTACAAAGAATTCGGGTGTCTTCAGGGCAAGACACAAAGGTTTCCATGGGGGGTGGTGAGGTGAGGGAGGCCACGAGCTACCCCTCCCGGGAGGGGAGCCGGGCTCCGCTGTCGCGTTGGTCGGTTTTTGAAAATAAAAACAGGAGCGGAAACAGCACGTCTGTTTGGTGGTTGGTGTCCCCCCGCCCCTCCCACAGCCATTCCAAAGTCTTTCCGTCCAGTTCCAAGCATATACAGAGCGATCCTGGTCAGTATCCCGTCTTTGAAAAAGGAGGAAGAATACAGAAAAACAACGAAAGAAAACCCGGACTCCAGCCCCACACTGCCCATCTGCTTGACGGCGACGCTGCGAGGACCACGGGGTGGGCACGCAGAGGTCGGTTTCCGTGTCCCAGGTCATAGCCATCCTGTCTGGGGCCGCCTCCCCCACTCCGCTCCAGGCCCCCACCCAGCTGGCAGGATCCTCGCTGGGAAGACTGGGGTGGGGGCAGAGGAAGGGGCTGGAGCGGCGGGAGAGGTCCGGAGAGAGGCGGCGGCTGGCAGTCCTGAACACAGCGCCTGCCCCCGGCCGGGTCTCCTCCTCGGAGAAATCCTGAAAGCCTTCGAGTGGTCTGGCCCCTCCAACCACATAACGGGGGCGAGGTTTTTCTGGGGTCCAAGCTGTGCAGCTGCTGAGGCCACCTTGGCGGGAGAAACCAAGCAAAAACGAGAGAGGCTCCCGCCCTTCCCTTGCCCATCCACACCAACCGACAGTCCCGCGTGGAACACGGAGCCTTCCTTTTCTCTTTCCAAAAAAGGCCTTTTGCAAGAAACCACCGATTGTAAACTGCCCAGTTTATTATTATTATTTTTAGATGGCTACAAAGACAGCGTGAGGCCTCACACCTAGACTGGCTTCCCGGTGGAAGGGCTTAGGTGCAGACAGGTAGGTAGCAGGCCTTGGTTGATTTGTTTTTGTCCTTTTTCCTTTTTTTTTTTAAAAGAAGAAAGCAAAGAGGTTGATTGGGTCGGGTGGGGTGGGCTTGCTAGAAGCTTCCATTTTTAAAAATTTTTCCCCAAAAAAACCCCCCTGAAAACAAATAAAAAAATCCCAACAACGGTAAAACCCCCAAACAAAAAACAACAAAAAAGTGTCATGTACATAAAAGGTCCTTTAGGGAAAGGGCAAGGGGTGGGATTTTTCTGGTCATTGATTTGAAATATATTTTTATTTTGAGTTTTGTCCTTCATGTTTTATGGAATAAAAAGTTCGGCCTTTTTTATTGCATGAAACTAAAATTGGGAAAGATGGGGGGAGTGGAGAGGGAAGGTGGGGTGGAGAAGCGGGGAGATGCCCCTCCCCCAGCTCCTGGGTAATGACACCTCACTTCTTCTTGCATAATTTCTGGCATCTTCCCGCCTGCAATGCCGGCTCTCTCAGCGTCTTGGAGAAGAGGAGGGGTCACACACTCATCGTCATGCTTGGGGAATACTGGAGGGGAGAAGCAGAGAAGGGGGTCTGAGGGCTGGGGCCTGCCAGGGCCAGGAGGCGAGTCTTCAATCACCTCTACCTCTCAGCATCAGCCTCTGCCCAACAGGAGCTGATGTCCCCTCCCACATTCCCCCTCTCCCCCAACCCCCGCCCCTTTCTTTCTAGTTTCTAGTTTCTAGGGCCCAATGGGGGTCCTGGGGCCTGATGAGTCCAGGCACTGTCACAGACCCCTGGGGAGAGAGCTAGTCTGAGGTTCTCAGAAGCTGCTTAACAATGACGTCGTTTCAGCAAAATAGGGCTGCAAGGAGAAGCCCAGGATGGAGAAGTAGGTGGCCAGCCCCATGGCACCAACACCCCTGGAAATCACTGGTTGTAAGAACCTTCCTCCCAGGTTGGACAGAGCCAAACCTCCTGTGCCCCAGCCCAGTTTTCCCACCACATCAGCTTAATTAGCACAGAGATCTGTGCTGCAGGCAGAGACCTTGGACAGGACCTGCTGGCAGGTGGACTCGGGTGCTTGGGGAGGGGACAGTGGTCTGGGCCCCAGAGTGGGGAAGGTGAGGATTGCACTTAAGATGGAAAAATGACCCAGGCAAAAGGCCCAAGAAATGAAGGGCAGGCCTTAGCCAGGAGGCTGCTCTGCTCTCATAAAATAAACAGACCCCTGGGGATTAGATGAGGACCCAGAGGTGACATATGCCTTACATTGTCATTCTGGAAAGAGTGGAGGAAGTTCCCTCCTAGCTCGCCGTCGTCTCGAGGGGTGCCAGGAGGATTGCTAATGCCACTTATGTTGTTAGGAGAATTCTGCAGAGAGAGGAGAGAAGGTGAGTCCTTTGCCCTCAGCAACATGCCCACTGGATGGGGATAAACGCCCTCGGGGTGGATGCTGTCAGTGGGGAGACACTCACTTTTGGAAGTCCATCTATGTCACCTGACCCTGCAAGGAAAAAGAATCCAACTCAGCTGCTTGCTTGCTCTTCTGTGGAGGGGCCTCCAAGCCCTTCCACGCACATGCCATGTAATTTCTGTGCGGAGAATTTCTGCCCAGGTATACCTCTCTCTCAGGGCCATCCCCTGAGCCCAGCCAAGGCAGGCTAGGGCTGTGGACCAGGCCTTGCTGAGTGGAAAAGCAGGCTGCCTGGCCAGGGTCAGGCAGGATCCACGTCAAGCAGGGAGTGGGCGCTGGCTTACCTAGCGATCCATTCATGTGGTGTGGCTCCATGCCACCCATGCCTCCCATTGGACCGTCCGAGCCTGGACCCATCGGGAACTGAGGGAGAAGCACAGGGTGTGAGGCTGAGGCCCTCTGCAACCCCTTGCAGGCTCCCACACTGGGCTACATAGGGGTTCTGGAACTCCCATTCCGAGGGGCTCCTCCCACACACACACTCAGGTAATGGACACCAGAAGCTGGTACCTCCCCTTGATCTTTGGAGTTGTGCAGGGCTGAGGGGCTCATTCCTACATACTCAGTGAGGAAAGAAACCCAGAGAGGGAGAGGGACTGGCTCCAAATCTCACACAGCATCACGCAGGGACAGCTCTCAAACCAACCCCCTTAGATCTGTCACAGGATCTGCATCCCTGGGGCACTGTGTGTGGCTTCCAGGTACGCACAGGTGCACGCGTGTACACACACACACACACACACCCTGACTGTGCCAGGCCAGGGACCAAAAATGTGAATACTTTTCATTTTACAGATGAGGAGACTAAAGCAGAATGGGCAATACACTGCCCAAGGTCAGGAGATTGAGGGGCTGGGACAGGACCCTGGGTAGCCTGGCCCTAGAGTGGGCTTATCAACCTTCCAGCGCGTACTCAGAAATGACAGCATTTCACTGGGGTGAGAAGAGGGCAGTTTACTGAGTGAAGGAGGGGCAGTGGGGTCGGGCCCCTGGGGGCAGGGGTTGTCTCCTTGGACTGTGTGGAGGGTGGTCACTAATGACAACCCCCTGCAGAGCTGATGGGGCAGGCAGGTTGGAGGCCAAAGGTGGAATCTGCTCTACTCCATCCTCAGACCTGTCTGAACTATCAAATTCAACTCGCAGTGGAAGCAACCAAAGGCCAGAGGTCACATCCCATGACCACAAGGAATGGCTGAGTCTGATCTGCAGAGTCACGGCCCTGTGATGCAGATTGGATACTGGGGTGGACAGTGATGGAGACAGCAGAATGGCGATCGTTTGGCATCTGGCCTGCGCTGGGTGCTGAGGACCAGAGCCAAGTTGTACCAGGACCTCAGCCCAGAGGAAGACTAACATGGTCACAGGCACCCCAGAGAAAGAGCTACAGGCAACAAACATGGCTATAGTTTCAGAAAGAGGCACTGGAGGACAGGGAGGAGAAATGAGAACAGGCTGTATGCAAGAGGAGACAAAGCATCAAAATAACGGAGGGAGCAGTCAGAGAGACCATGGAAGTCATTCCCGCCAGGAGCCTGCAGAGCAGGAGGCCTCCTGGTGGGGCAACACGGAGTGGCTAGAGCAGAGACCAGGGTGACCAGATGGGTAGGGCACCAGCCACTCCCCCACCCCACACATCAAGGGTGCAGCAGTCTTGCCTCCCTGTTCACTTACAGGCTTTGAGGTACATAATTGGCAAATAATTCACACTCACTAACCCAAGTGAAATGAAGTGACCAACTTTTAGAATAAGTCAGCCCAGGGCACACCAGACCGAAAAACCCCAGACATAGTAACAAAATAAACAACTATTCAGGTCATTACTTGAACAGAAATACATTAACAGGTATTTCAAAAGTTATACATTCCCCATCTCCCCTCAAACCCCCAGGCACCCATTAATTTATTTTCTATAGCTGTGGATTTGCCTATTCTTGCATTTCATATAACCATCCAGCATAAGATGTATGACCTTTCTGGGCTGGCTTTCACTGAATAGGTTTTCAAGATTCATTTATGTTTTATTTTGAGTCAGTACTTTATTCTTTCTTATGGCCAAGTAATATTCCCTTGCATGGATATACCACATTTAATTTACCCATTCATCAGGAATGGACAGGCTGATCCCACTTTTGGGCTATTATGAACAATGCTACTATGAACACTCACATACAGTTACTGTGTGGATATGCTTTATTTCTGTTGGGTATAAACCTAGCACTGGAATTGCAGGATCATAGGGGTCACTGTTTAGCCTTCTGAGAACAGTCAGACTGTCTGCCGAATCGGGTGCAACATTTTACATTCCCACCAGCTGTTCCCAGGGTTCTGGTATCTTCATTTCTTTGCAGAACTGGTCATTATTTGTCTTTTTGGCTGCAGTCATTCAAGTGCGCATGAGTATCTCCTTGCAGTTTTGCTTTGGATTTCCCTGACAACTAAAGATGCTAACATCTTTTTATGTGCTTACTGCCTATTTGTACATCTTTGGGGAAATGACTCTCAGATCCTTGGCCTGTTTTTAAATTAGTTTTCTTTTTCTTATGATGTTTTAAGAGTTCTTTATCTATTTTGGATCCAAGTCTCTCGTCACAAATATATGATTTACAATTATTTCCTCCATGGGTTTTTATTTTCATTGAAATGAAGTTTTAAATTTTGATGAAGTTCAAATCTATTTATTTTTTCTTTTGTCACTTATGCTTTTGGTGTTATATCTAAGAAGACTTTGCTTAACCCAGGTCACAAAGATTTATTTCCATTTTCTTCTAAGTATTTTCATGGTTTTACTCTGACATTTAGGTCTAAGGTCTACTTTTAGTTAATTTTTGTGTACTGGTATAAGGAAGCAGTGCAATTTCATTCATTTGCAAGTGGAGACCCACTTGTCTCTCCATTTTGTCTGTGTTGCTTCTAGTTACTGAAATGTTATTATTTAAATGAGACAACAGTAGGACTAGTTAATAAGGAAATTAGTAGGAGGACCAGTTTAATAAATGTGAGAAAAACGCAGTATTTTTACAATGTTTCTGTCCTTTTATCTTTTTAAAAAACTATTGAATATTTAAATTGCTGTGTATTCTTTAAATGTGAGTGAGATTTTAAAAAAGAAACCTAAATACAATGGGATTCATTAAACAGTATCTATATTTTTTAATGATGTTTCTTTCTATTCCATAATAAGATGTTTGTGCTCTACTCTCCCCACCCCTTTTTAAAGCAAGATATAACCCACTCAAGTCAGATGATTTAGTTCAATCCGACAAAGCCTATATTCTGTCTACTGATGGACAGCACAAACTGAAGCTAGTTTCTGGCTTGGACCATGCTGGTTTGAGTAGAGGCACCAAGAGTGAGAGCTCCAGCTTAATTTTCTCAGGTGGCTCCAACAGAGATACTGGGGACCGGTCTGCTTTCAGGGATTTAACAAAGCAAAAGCAGTTTCCTTTCCCACTAACCTGTTCCCAAATTGCCTGCAGTTCTTAGGACAGCCTTCTTTTCATTAGGTCATGGTAAAGTGAACAAGAAGTCAAACACAAAATTCACTTTGACTTGCTGCTCTGCTCTTCTCAAGCCCTGGTGTTCAGTCTGACCTGCTGTCAACAAACTGCCCTTCCCACAAGATAGCACATGTGGGAATTTGGGCTTACACATTCTCGAGTGGGATTCTGGATGTGTAGAAATTTGCTTCCAGCTCTCCGAAAATATCCATCCACTTCACATGTACAGGATGGTGCTGGCAGGTCAGCTACTTGTCAGTCAGGTCCTTTGCATCTACAAACTCATCAGACGGGCTGTCCCTGTCTAAGATGTTCATCATTTCTGACCATTCCCAAGCACACAGGATGCCATTATCAATTAAACTTCTCATTCTCCGGGGAAGTGGTTTTAAAGCACAGAGGTGCTTTCCTCTAGAAAGCCGGGTTCCAAGAAAATTACAGTTTTAATACTGAAAATGAGAAAGACCTGTTTAACTTGGCGGCCCTTACTGGTGACAATTTTTGAGTCCTCAAGCAATCTTATAAAAAAACAAAAAAGCCATTCCTTGAGCTGAGGTTTTGTTATGACCTCCCCATGACCTTCAATGACTCAGGTGTGGTCTGCTCAACCCTTGTCTAGAATCCTTGGGACGTGTTAAGGATCATAAACAGTTTTGGAGAAACAGCACACACATTTCTATTTCACTGGAATTCCATCCCCCCACTACCTAGTTCCTTCTCATCTCCATGGATTTCCAAATATAGACGGACGCCCCAGCAGGCTGCCATCTTAACATCTTTTCCATGGCCAGCAACAGCGATGGCCGTTTCGTGGGCACGCGTCTGGGGCTTTCTCCTTTTCTATAAAGTGAAAATCTCAGTGCTTCTGTATATAAGGTGGAAATTGACAAGTGACCCCCAAACTCCACTGTGAAAGTCTGATAACTCAAGTAAGCAAATCATACTGTTTTGTATTGGGGACAAAGTATGGAGGCTATTTAGCAGGTAAATTTATAAATGAAGTGAAATTTGCCAAATTAACTGTGTATTGTCTGCAAAATATACAGATAAATAAGCAAAGTCTAGTTTGCATTTGGAGAACAGCAATCTTGTGTTTTACGCTTACATTTTAATCTCATTAAAATCTTCCCAGAAATATCCAGATGAATATTGAAGAAAGAGATGTCAGAAGTTGTGCTGCGTTTCTGAACCTCTCAAAGACCAGGAGTGAGGAGCACCAGAAAGAGCTGGAGAAGGTGAAGAACCTAATTCCATTTGATCAGAGGGCCACTGAGGACTTGAATAAAGTCTTCTCAGAAGCCAAATTAGACAAGACGAAGTATCCTTACCAGTCTCATGAGCCTATCAAGGATTACAGACTTGAGTCTGGGGCAAAGCTCTGGTCCTTGTGTTGTAAACTCTGGACATTAAAAGCAAGTACGTGGTGGGGGAAAACATATCTTCTCAGAAATCAATGCAAGTGAAGCTCCAGTTTTCAAGTGGGTATACCCAAGAGTCAGGCAACATGTTTTCGTTGCCATGACTTGTGGGAAGCCCCCTGATTGCGGGTTAAGACCAGACAGAATCCCACAATGTATAGGACCAGAGCATCCTTCTGTTCTCCCATAGGTCTTTACATTGCAGCCCTCAAATCAAGAACCTCCTTGGTTCATGGTGCAACAGCAGGAAATGACAGGGTGACAACGGTGCCACAGGGGGCAGGCCCAGGCTGACACAGCGCCCATGACTTCTGAGGGGACACTGGCAACTCTTTGGAGGATGAGCAAAACCTCTGAGTGACTCCAAAGGCTACGTCCCTGCCCTCCTCTTCTACGCCTCGCTTTGCTCATTCACTCCCCCCACCCCCCAGTAAAGCTGGACGCTTCCCTTCACCTGTCGCCATCCTCAGACGGCCAGTGTTCAGCTTTCTTTTTTCTGGTGATGTCTGGGTCATGTTGGCGCTGCCACTGTCTCTGTTTTCACTTTCAATAACTGAACTCTCAGAAAACATGGTCACAACACTCACAGAAAAACGAAAGCAGCACTACCTCACAGGAGATGAGAGGGCAAGCAGAGGTGGGCCCGGTCACACCCCTGGGCGTGACCAATGCAGCTGACCCATCAGTGGAAGTCACAGTGTCCGTGGCCTTGGGAAACATGGAGCGCGGAGGGTGATCCGTGCTATGTCTTCTCACACTTAATGCCCTCAGTCCCTGCCGTTTGAGCCATTTTGTACTTTTTTGCCTAACTTCTGCATCCACAGCCAAGAACCAGGACTTTTTGTGTCCTAGGAAGTCCTCTCCCGACACAGGGCTTTTGGTGCTAAAACCTAGTGGGGTGGTGGGAGGTGCTGGAAGCCCGGGAAGGGGAGTAAGACGGGTGGTAGAGCAGAGGCTGTGGCATGTGGGTCCCACATCCTCTGATGAAGGCCCCTCTCTCAGATTGCAGGGTGCACTCCACACATTTAGTGTCTACCATTCAGCCTACAATCAGGGTTTAGCACATAAGGTGTCTCAGATGTCACCCAGGAACTGAGCCAACAGGATCAAATAGAACATCCCAAAAGACGAAGCTCCTTCCACTCAAGCAGGCCAGAGACAAGTGTGGGGGCCCCAAGCCAACAGTCTGGATCTACAGTCCACAGATGAGAAGTTTGATCGCACAGCAGCCTCCCCGCCAGACAATGAGCTCTGCAAGGCCCATTCTCGTCCACACCTGGAAGGGCTGTCTGTGGAGCTATCAGACAGGCCCTGTTCTCAGGGAGCTCCAGCCGGAAGGGGGAGGCAGGATGAGCTGTCCCATCCCACAGGCTCAGACACATGGGAGGGGGTGGGTGAAAGAAAGAAGGTGAAATTTGTTGCAACCTCACTGAGGCTGGAACTCTTCAAGGCAAAGAGGCTGCAAGGTGTGGGAGTCACAGGCTCCCAGAGGCCCCAGGCGGGCAAGTCCAAGGGGAGGGCAGCCACACGCTCCTGCCTCGGACCCTAGTCTTAGTGCCACAGCCAAGCGGACAGCACAAGTGGGTACGAGATTGTCTAGGGTGGCACAGCCAGTGCGGCTGGGACTAGCCCAGACCTACCTGCAGCTGGTGCTTTCCCTTGCCAGCACCCCACTGTGCCCAGAGGGTGGAAATCACTCTACCCCCTTCTCCCTCACCCCCTGGCAGCTCTGAAATGGGAACAGAGTTGCCCAAGAGTTAATCACTTTTCTGATGGTTTATTTTATTCAGCTTTGGTAACAAATGGCTGAAATCAATTAAACTTGCTTTCCCCTCAGCTGATGAAGTTAATTATGATTTGTTATGGTATCTGATATGTAAATTATTAGAAAGCAGACTTACGTTGGACCGGCTGCCTCCAGGCGGCACCGGATTAATCATTGTGTAGATGTTGTCACTGGAATTTGTTGAATCTGTAGAACAGTGGAAACCCGTAAGTCGGGGTGATTAATTCATTTCTTAATTAAAACAAACTCATGGCACTTGAACTCATTCTTTTGTATTTTATCACCTAAAATTTCCTCTAAGTACCACCATTTTCTGGCTAATTTGTATTTAATGAAGATTCACAAAGTTTTTAATCACAGAAAATTCAACTGTGGAAACCACTCAGCCCTGAAACAAAGAATATCAGGGTGTCTGGACAGCAGTGTGGACATGGCAAAGGGGGACGCGAGGTTTGCGTTCTCATCTCCCCTCCCCAAACCAAACCTAGTCCCTCATATTGCCTGGGACAAAGCAGGGGCAACCAGATCCCCACCTGTGCCCCTGTCCAGCAGTTTTAATCGATTCAAGGCAAGGGAAATGCCACAAATTACCCGGGAGCCACCCTGCCAAGCTGATGGGGCAGGAGGGAGAGGCAGGGATGGGGTTGGAGACGCATTAACATATGGAGTGGTTTAATGTGACCCAGTCTGAATGTAGGTCATGCAGCTCATAAAAATGCAGCAGCAGAAAGAGGGAGCCGGCGCGGGAGCCGGCATATCACGGTCGCCGTCAGCTCCACCCCTGCAGCTGAGCAGCTTCCCTGCTATGGGGAGCTGAGGAGAGGGTGGGAGAGAGGGACAATTCCGACTTCCCAATTAGCCAGAAAAGTCTTCTTAGGAAATCAGCTAACATGTTTATATCAGGAGCAGGCAGAACCATATTTCTTGGGCAGAAATCCAACTATCACTTTTTATTTTGGGGGTGGGTAAGGATTGTATATTGAATTCCCTCTAGCTGGCTTTTGCTATTCTTAGCTGAGAAACACAATTGTGATGCTGTGTGTGTGCGCACAGGCCCACATGTGTGCCCACACACCCTTCGTTTGATTAAAGAAAAAGAGAGATGGACCTCCTACATAGAGAACCAGAAGCCAGAGGGGCCTGGAAACTTACGAGGTGCCATGCCACAGAGTCCTGGCCCCGGGATGCAGAGCCCAGTCCCCTTTTAAAGTCAGTTAGAAAAAGGCACAATAAGGACAGTGGCAGATGAGGGAGTAAGGGCCTGGTTCCTGGATCTCCCTGCTCTGCCCTGTCCTTTAGCGGGAAATGGGGAGTGTGACTAGGGCCACAGGGCAGGTTGGGGGCAGTAGGGCCTCCTGCCCCCTAAATCTCTGATGCCAAAATGGCTGGTGGCGGATGTGCTGCTTCAGAGGGCCTGTCTGTCAAGCTTTAGCTCTGCACCTGGACCCTCCAGGACTCCCTATTTCCCCCCACCCCCCCTATTCTCTCCCCAAACCCTCTCACCTGCAGGACTAGGCATTATGGGTGTTCCAGGGGGGCCACCACCACCAGGAGGTCCCTGAAGATGAAATAAAAACAGACATCAGAAACCAGAAGAGATGACGCTCGTGGGGAGAGGTCCCCAAGCCCCTGCCACGCCAGCACCGGTGCTCACCCTTTGCCTGGCTGACGTTCGGCTCCTGCTAAACCCCAGCATGCAAATAGAGCCTAAGCGTTTAAGCTTTGGGAACTGGACTTAAATTTCTCTCTTCCTTTTTTTAAACCAAGAGTATGTGTATGTTCACACACATGCCAATCAGTGAAACTGGAGGCCTGCAGGGGATGCCAACCAGCCCATTGCTCAGGCCCCCCCACTTAGGAAAACCAACTGCTAGTCTTGTTTGGGGACTCCTAGGCCACCAGAGGGTGGCAAAACCTGAACACTGACAGCAAATTCTAGCCCAGCTGGGAACCTGTGTTCAGAGTGTGTAGTAACAGGGACCCTGGACACTCACGCGGTTAGAGAGTCAACGTCCTAAGGCCGCCCCCCAGCCCCCGCCACACATAGACACACACACTTACCACATAGGTACCCGGCGATGAGGAGGAGTATGGAATCTAGAAATAAGATGTGAGGAGTCAGCTGTCAGTCACTTCCTCCGACGGGCTGCCCCCTGATGGCTTCCAAATCCACTTGGGGACATGACCCCACTCTTGATGGGAAAGGCTGGGGACCCACTGAATCACCTGCTTAGCGTGCTGAGAAGGCAGGGAGCGTGGGCCAAGTCCAGTTCCTATACAACTGACTGAGAGCACCAGGGCTCCTATGACCCACAGCGTGGCAAGGAGCTACGGGCGGCTCCAATTTGAGAGGGAAGGGGAGTGAGAGCTTCACCCTGCTCACTTGGCCTTCCCCCTGGACTGTCTGCACCTAATCCCTGCCCCAGCTCCTTTGAGAGCAGGAAGCCAGTCCCGCCGGGGAAGAGAGTGAGGTAGGAGCATCACGCACACGGAACGCTCAGAGCCAGACTCCCAGCTTGCTCCTCGGAGTTCCTGTAGAGCAGTGGGCAGGGTGGGGGCCAGGCCTCTGGTGGCTCCAGCTTGTTCACCCCAGTTTCTCTCAGAGGATCACACGGAGTCCTGCTGCAATGCATCCTCCTCCCCGTGACGTCTTCAACCCATGGGAACCAGCCTGCCCCAGAACCCCCTCCTGCAATCACTACCCCCTGGACCTGTGTACTCACTGAGTTAGCACTGTTAGGATTGGGCCAGGGTCTGCCAGCTCCCGGGCCCCTGTGAGAGGGAGAGAGATGGGGACAATGAAGAAGGTGCTATAAACTTCAAGGGCGTGGTGCCAGCAGGGGCACAACAAGAGGGCTGCCCTCAGTAATAGGAATCTTTCCTAAGGCGCTAGGGCTTTTGAGACCACCTGGTTCTGGGGTGGTAACAGCTCATGGACAGACAGCTATGAATGCCCCTAAGTTGCACATAACGGGTAAAATACATTACGTTTCCTCTGCATGTGCATTTTCCAAGGAAGGAAACACAGATCCCAACAGGGCTCTTATTACTACAGAGGGGTTAAGAGTCCCTGAAGCATGAGGATGGGGGTTCAAGCTTGACCCTGCCCCTTAGAGCTGTGTGAGCCTGGACAAGTTAACTTCACCTCTCTGCGTCAGTTACCTCATCTATAAATAGGGGATAATAACAGTCAATTTAGGGTTATTATGAAGATCAGGTGAGCTGATCCATGTAGCAAGCTTAGAGCTATGCCAGGCACGCAGAAGCACATCAGGGATGCGCTCTCATCCCCGGCAGCCACAGCCCTGCTTTAGCGATGAAGAGACTGAGGTCTGGAGAGGCACCAGGAGTTACTCAGATCACGAGGTCTCTGGGGGCACCAAGGAAGGGTAGGGGGAGTCACAGGCTCTGGGCCTCAGCAGGGCCACATTTGCCTTACATGTTAATCCCAGGCATGGCGGGGCCGAGGGAGTTGGGTGGTGGTCTCATGCCGCTGCCGTAATTCTGCAACGATAACCAAGGGTCAGTCTATGAGAAGGAGGGGAGCCGGAGAGAGGAGGAGGGAGGAAAGACAGACAGACAGAATATAAGTGAGAGGGTTAGTCTGTGAAAAGGATCTGATGAGAAAAAAATAATCTTGTTAAAAAAGGTGTGTGTGGGGGGGGAGGGTGGGAATCAAGTGAAAGGATCACAATGACAAGCCAGCACAGAGGGACAGTCACAACTTTAAACACATTTTCAGGGGGTTCAAGATGGCTCTCAAAAGCACATGGATGTCAAGCAAGCCACACACATCTCTGGTGGCACTGTTCCCGCAGGTCTCAGGTGGGTAAAGGGTGACAGACTTGGTGACAGCTGACCAGCCATCTCAGAAATTGAGGGGGCAGAGACCACTGCCCATCTGGAGGCAGGGCTGGGCCTGGATGTGGAAAGGCAGACACACTCCCTAAGGCCCGTCAAACAGCTGTCCCCAAGACCCAGCATATACATACAACCCACTGTGCCCCAGGTCTGGGTTGCCCCCCAACTCCACCCCTGAATCAAGTCACCTAATCTGATCTGGCATCAGCATGTGGGGCCCTCAACAGGCCTGGTGGAGAGGAGGAGGACCCTGTTCCTACTCTGGGGGGATCGCTACTCTGAGAGCAAAGTCTGCAGAGGACTTGAAAACTCCTGTGAATCCTGACTCAGCTCAGCACAAGCCTCTGGGGCAGGGTGAGGTGGATCACAAGCCCCTGCACCAACATCTCAGGCCTTTCACCTGACTGTCTCCTGTCACAAACCAAGCCAACACTTTCCCCTGACTCTCCTCTTCCGGAGCTATTTTCTTTGCAGGAATAAATGCCCTGCCTCCCTTCTCCACTTGGTGAGCTCCTACACAACCTCCAATACCCAGCTCAAACATCACCTCCTCTGTGGCGCCTTCCCTATCCATCTTGGTCAGTTCCTAATACTTTATAATATCCCTCCCAAACGGCCTGCACCACTCAGGTTATGGTAGTGGCCACTTTTCCATCTCTCTCACTGGTTTCTAAGTACCTTTTGAGGGTGGGAACTGTATCTTAAAGATCTTTGAATCTTTTCCTACTCCATGCTGCAGAAGGCACAGGCTGGGAGTTTAATCAACCAATGAGAAGTGAAGAAGAAAATGAATGGAAGGTGAAGTGAACATGGCTATAGCTTAAGCTCTGCTCTTATAGGAGTATATGACAGATGTAGGTTGGTGGGATTTTGGTGGCAAAGAACAGCCAGCATCACCTGTTCTTTACCCAGAGCATAATGTGCTTTACATGCACTCTCTGGTTTGGTCCTTATAGCAATTCCATGAGGCTGGTAGTGTTCCTGTTTTACAGGGCAGTAGACTGAGGGCCCAAGTGGAGAAGATCTCCCTAAAGTCACCATCAGCAGATGGCACAGCTAGGCGTCCCCTGGATCTGTGAGCCTCTGGAGAGGACACTGTATGCCACACACCTGGGGAGAAGTGGATGGATAGGGTCCCCAACTGGAGACTCAAGAGCCAGAGCCAACAAACTCATAGCTGACCCCAGGGTGATGGCCTCTCTGTCTCAGAGGCCCCCTCCTCTGCTTGGTCACCCACAGAACTTGGGAGTCTGGAATGAAGAATGCCCAGACAGGGGCCTTCCTGGTGGCACAATGAGTTAAACACAGCACTGCAGCACAAGTTTGTTACCCGCCCAGGGAGATTCCACATGGCGCAGCAGACCTCTCCCGCCTCGCCCGCTGCTCCCCTCAGCAGTGTACTTCAGTCTCTCTGGCTGTTCTGCTCCACACTCTGGCTCTGGTGAATCCTCTCAGCCCCCCATACCTCTGGCCTACACCCCAGCTTGTATGCATAAATAAATAAATCTTTAAAAAAAAAAAAAAAAAAAGAATGCCCAGACAGGACTAGAATCTCAGGAGCGCCACTGGGCGGGATGGCAAAAAGCTTGGAGTTGAGGGAGGCAGCCACAGAGGAACCCCAAACCGTGAGCTCTCACGGAGCCTGAATGCCCGTGCTTCTTGGGACGGGGTCGGGAAGACACACGCCTCCCCTTGAGCAGACAGTGGCGGGCTCGTGGGGCATGCAGGGCTGCCAAGGGCCAGCAGAGCCACAGATGGAGGTCACAAATGGGAGAGTGAGCCTGACTGGGTCACTTACTGGTGACTCTGGGCAAACTACACAAACAATAACATTTACTCCACAGCAGGCTGCGCTATGTACCTTCGATCACCTACATTTAATTAACATGACAAGCCGATTACTCCCCCCACCTTAAGAATTAAAAAAGGGAGGTGCAGAAGGACAGTGCCGCACAGCCATGTGCCTGGCAAAGCCGGGACTGAAGGTCCACAATCCTCTGCTGTGCTGCCTTGTCTGTAAAGTGGGGACAAAGAGACCCCAACATTACAGGGCCCTGTGAGGATCAAATGAATTGATGACTTTCAAGTGCTGTCAGCCCTTGGAGGTGTGTGTTGATTTGGGATGTCAGCAGCAGAACAAACGCCAAAGCTCTTAATGCTGCCTTAAGCATCACAGAACCTCGGGTCTTAAAGGGTCCTTTCTAAGCCCCTCGTGCAGCTCCTAAATCCCCTCTACAAATCTCAGTCTCACTTCCACTCCTCCACACAGGAAGCTCACCACCTCCAGGGCAGCCCACTCTTCCACTGTTCAGCCTGGCTGAAGCTGCGCCTACGTCCTGCCGTCCTCCCACCCAGGCATGTGGCCTGCACCGCGGGTCCAAGTGCAGGGTTGGCTGATGGGCTGGTGCAGCCCAGGACCCTATAGCTCCAAAATGGGTGTGAGAGGAAGGACAAGTCTGGACATGCAGCTCAAGGGAGCCTCCAAAACACCATCTGCTGGTCCTACCCTAGACCAACAGACGGAAACTCCTAGCAGACCCATAGTTGCTTCCTTGGAAGGAGGGTGCCCAACAAGGCCTCCCTGCTACACAGGCACGTACAGGGAGGGTCACGCCCCATTTCCCAGAGGGTGGGCTGAAAGTCCAGAGGCCAGACACTTGCTTAAGCCTGAAGTATGTTGGAAAGTTGGGTTAAAGGCCAGGTTTGGTGGTAGTGGGGGAGTGTCTCCAAAGAGACACGCCAAGCCTTTGCATACGGAGAGCTGGAGGGCTGCCTCAGTAGAAACGGCCCTCTCCTCTCCCAGCGCCAGCCTGCCCGCAGCACTGGGTTGCAAGGTGTGACCGAGCCAGAGTGCTCTCCCTCCCTGCACTCTTCACCCGCATCCCCACTGGGCAGAGGCGTCTTATCCATAGTCAGGGACAAGGAAGGGCCCCCCGGCCAGAGACCCTGGGTCAGGCTCCCACCCGCTCAGTCTCAACTCTGTGCTCCGGACACGGGCCCCAGGGAATTTGGGGAGGCACCCAGTACGCCTGTGTCTGCTGCTGCTTCCTGCCACTCCTCATCAAGAGTGCCCAGGGCTAGCTTCACCTAAAGACAAGGCAAGAAATACCTCATTTTTAGGACAGATCTGTCCAAAAAGACTTTAGGCTGCCAGGAGGTTTCCTGGGCACTCTCCTCAATTGGAAGCTGGGCCTCCCCTCACTGGCGGGAAAGGCCCTGGTGTGGCCCCACCCCTCCCCACCTGTCCCGGCTGCTCTCACCAGGTTTATGATCATTCTATCTCCTCCGCTGGTTCTGGCTCACAGAAGGGCCTGGACTGTCCTGGACTCCCAGGGATACGTTCTCCCGGGTGGCACAGGATCGTCCCTAGGGGCTGTGGATTATCTTTCATTTGAACTTTCTCAGATGCAGACAAGCCAGGATGGTACCTAGTCCAGGCAGTGCTGACTCACCCCGACCCGAATGTCAGACACACCGCGGTCTGTAAGCCTCGGCTCCTCTGACAGGGCCTGGCACTCTCTCCGCAGGATCCTGGCCACAAGTCGCTGCAGCAGTAGCCGCATTGTAAGTTGAACAACTGCCCAAAGGCTCCTGCCTGACACTGACAGGCAGAGACCATTTCAGAAAACCAGAGTAAAATCTGTCTGAGGCGCTAAGGGCAGAGGGCAGGGCATGCTGGTCTGCTGGGTCCGTTATGACATTTGGGCTCACAGGTGCGATGTCGCTCCTCTTCGTTTTGAAAGCTATGAAGTGGCCCTGAGAACACGGTGTGCTTACTCTTTGTTCAGAATGTTTTAGAGTGGCCACTGGCTATAAGCTGTCTCACTCCCCATTGGAAGACCAGGCTGACAGCTTCCCACCTCTGCTCTGTTACAAATGGCGATGTGCATACAGTGGCGCTTGCTGCAGGCTTCCTGAAGGGGCTGGCTGCCCTTCTCAGCAGCTGGGGTGTGGCAGGGGCAGGGCTCCACCCCCAAACCCAGGTCCTAGGGTGGAAGTGGGAGCAGCACCTGCAGGCGCCTCGCGCTGACGTCCGTATCTACAGCTGCTGTTTCTTTCACCCAGCCCCGCATAGAGCCAGGGAGGGCCTCACTCACCCGTTTCATAGATGAATCACTGGAGGCCCAACAAGGCTGCGTCCTGATCAGGGCTGTGTTTTCTAGCACCAAATTCTAAGCTCAATCTTCTATCCGCTGGGTCTCCAGGGTAGGACTCTCAGGGGGACAGAAGGGCTGGGGTGGAGGTAGGGAATCTGCCTTCTCTCCACCCTTAGCCTTAGGCCTCAAACTTTCAGACTGTGCGGGTCCCCCTCCCTGGCTGATCCCAGATGCTGTGATCTATCCCACCTATAGGCCCAGGCCCAGGTTCAGGTTCAGGCTCACACAAGGCCAGGCCTTTCTGCCCCCCAGTAAGGGGCTGCTGCAAACTTCTGGGATGCTCTGAAAGAGGTTTGGCTCTGGAATTTATAAAGTGCCCTATACAGGAGACATGGGAAAAACACTTTAGGGGCTTCCTACTGGTAAAATTAAAAACGGGAGAAATGATTTCAGAACTCCTAAGGCTGGCGGAAGTGAGGAAGGTCAGCTGGCCTCTCACCTGGGCTAGCATCTCCTTCCCTTCTGGGCATCTCTCTCAGGACCTATGGGGGTGGAACGGCCAAGAGAGCCACAGTGGGTCCAAGAGGCCCTTGGGGGCAGGACTCCAGTCTTTAGGACCCTCACCTCTTTAAAGTGCATCACAAGAGTGAGCCGGACTACTGGTCACTGACAAGGTACCTGTTAAGCCAGAGGAAGTTCTAGATTTCTGGAATATTCTGCTCTCAGTCTGCTAACATTTGTTCTCAGCTTCTAGAACCTCAATCTACAGGTTTAACAAACTGCTAGTACCCTTTGCCACTAAAAATAGAAAGGAAACTAAAAGCAGTCACCAAACCCAACTAGAATCCTGAATGTTGCTTTAAGTGCTCATGCTGGAAAACAGAAACTGCTTACTAAGAGGCGCCGGTACCAAGCCTCACTCTGAGAACCTGCACCTGCTCCCTTCCGCTGCCCTGCAGAGCAGACAGTGGTCTCCTGCCCATTTTACAGATGCAGCTGCTAAACTGCTCAGAACCCAGAGGCATGCCCTAGCAGGAACTAAGCTTTCCTGCCTCGGAGTCCATCTTGTTATCTTCCCCAGGATAGAAGTCCAAGGCCATCAAAGCTTTCTACACCAAGAGTATCTCTCTAACGTCTGTCAGAACGCCAAGGGAGCCTCAAGAGAGGGAAGGCTCTGCTTTCAGACCTGCAGCCTTTCCCACGGTTCCTCAGCCAGGCTGCCCTCCAGAGGCTGGCTTAAGACGGCTGCAGGACAGGAAGGGGCCACTGCAGTGGCTTAAAGGAGCTGGCAAAACACCAGCTTTGAGGGATTTGATGAAGAGGGGGAAAAAACCCAACAACAAGAAAACTGAAGCTGCAATTGATGTGGACTTGCTTCCTTTCAGGACCATGGGGACAATGGAAGACGAGGGGCTCCCTAAAATCTTTCAACATCACAGATATTCTAGCACCAGCATAGAGAAAGCAGTGTGCTAGGTGTGCTGTAAAAATTATAAATTCTGGCCGGAGTCCCTGGGGTCTCCAGAAATGGGAGGGTGTGTGTGAGCAGGGCACTATCCACCCACCAGGAGGAGCCCCGAGACGCTGAGTATCCATCCATAAGCAAGAATGGAAGAGACAAGCCCATTTCAGAGCAGGGCGGGAAAGGAAGACCCCAAAGCAAAATGCTCCTGTTCTCACTCCCCTCCTTTATTCAGACCTATAGCCTCCTTTAGCTAGATCCCAGAGAATCCCCAAGAAGGCAGAATGCAGCAAATTCTCTACCCAGGCTGCTTGCAGAAACAGATCCTCATTCGTATACTGGAGGAGTGGGAGCCAACCCTGAGAAGATTCTAGAAAAGGAATGGCCTGTCAGACCCCTAACCCGATGGTCCCGTGCAACCTGCACCTGTGGGTTATGGAGCTGAGTCACAATGAATGACTGTGCACTGCGACTGTAAAGAGGGAGACAGGCACTGAGAGTGATTTCTTCCAGAACTTTCTAAATTGCCTTCTTAGGTACAGGCCTGGTATATGGAATTATCAAAGCTCTGGGTTGACGTGGATTTCGGGGGCCATGGATAGCCTAGTCTCCCCCTTACCTGGGGTGGCAGTGCTGAAAACTATGGATAGAGAATCAGCCTCCAGTGGACAGGTGGGGATACTGGAGTCCACCAAAGCCACAGAGATTCGACCACGGACAGGCCAATAGTGAGCTGCAGCCACAGTGAGGCCTGCTGCTCATGTGTCCCACCTCTGGGTCACACCCAACCGTGACTCTAAAGCCAACAAGTCCATGCAGCCGCTGGGGGGCTTTGGGGTGTCTGGTGTGGGCGACCCCCAACAATCCTCAGCGTTTCAGATTCTTCGGGACACGTGTCACTGACACACCGTCCTCTGGAGGGGCCCGCCACCTAGTGCTCTCTACATGCCCTGCTCCCCGAGGGCCTCCACTTCGCATGGGCCAGCCCAGCTACAGCAGAGAGGACAGCCGGGGTCACACCCTCTCCTCCCACCCCTGTGAGCTGAGCAACATGGAAAGACAGACAGACAATGAAGAGAGGAGAGAAGGCAGGTGCACACAATGACTAGGGAGATGGACCGACAGATAGGTGGTTACCTGTGGGCCAGGACCCATGGGCCCCATGCCTCGGGGAGGGTTCATTCTCTGCATTGATCCTCCCATGTTGGGGTGCCCTGCATGACAGAAGAGAGGAACTGTGAGGGGGCAAGAGCCCGAGGCAGACAGTAGAGGGGGAGGACCCCTCCAGTCCCCACCCTGGGGCAGTCCTGCCCTGTCCTACCTACCTTGTTGTCGTGTGGGGTCCATGGAATTGGGCAGGAGGGGCTGTGTCCCAGGAACTCCTCCCGGAGGCTGAAAGACATGAGACACTGAGACACGAGTGGAGGGGCTGCTCCCTGGAACTGGAAAAAGGGAGATGCGCCTCCCTGTCCCTGCTTTCCAATGCACCATTAAGGGCACCCAAAACCATTCCCGCTGCCTGCTGACTAGGGGAAGGTCCCCAGGGAGCAGCAGTCCACTTAGGCTGGTGTTAGCCAAACTGCAGCATGATGGGGCAGGGGTGGTAGGGAAGGGAGGGTGTGGGCCGTGGGAGGGTTGGTGGGAAAGGAACACTCTCCCTGTGCTGCTGAGGTTGTGGGTCTGCGTGCCTGTCAGAGCCTGGTTATGCTCTAGCTCCACACCTGCCACACACCCAAGAGAGAGCACGCCCCTCCTCACCCCCTGAATCCCAGTCCGTGCAGTAGAAGCCAAATTTTCCTTTGCCTCATGGAGACGTAACTCAATTGATCTCCATCTCCAAAGCTGTGGGGTACGAGAGACCCCCTAGCTAAAAATCTATCACTGTGGGGGGTCATTTTAAAACAGAGCAGGGGAGGAAGCAGCCTTTGAGGTTGAGATGAGGCAACGGCGGTCCAGAGGCCCAGCAGCCCTCAGTCACCTACTGGCAGGGCTAGGATGGGCGCTCACTGGTTCTACCACCACAGAAAGCCACCTTCTGAGCCAGGGCTGAAGAGGGGCCTTCAGGAAAGGTGCCCACAGGGTGCTGAAGGACAACTGGGTCCCCAAAGTCCAATGCAAGTGGCAGATGCTGGTACAGTTACTATTAAGAAAGGTGAGGACAGGGTGTTGTGGGCTTCCTAGTGAACGCTGGGCACACCCACCATGTAAACCTATTAAAGGTGATTTACTTCAAACTGAAGTTATTTTAGCTATAATCTGAAAAAAAGAACAGAAGAGGAGAAGAGGTTTGCTTCTAGAACCCCCTCATGTCTCTGGACTCAGCACAAGCACTTGCTTTGAGAGGAGCGCCTTCGGGAAAGCTGCCTGCTGCTCCCCATCTGCAGCTGCCAGCGCTCCGCAGAGGCCAGGCGCTGGCCACAGGGACCCCCACAGCCGCTGCTGTGGGGACGCCTGATGGGTCTGATGGCAAACCCCAAACTGGCTTTGGAGCAAGGTGGTTGGACACTGTCTTGCCCAGTTTCAGGATGAGGTGCGTGTCTGTGTCGAGGTGGAGAGGCTGATGGGAGGGTCACACAAGCTGTGCTCACCAAACGGCATCTGGCACCTGAGGCTGCTGTCTGCCTGGGGGGCCGAGTCTGTCCCTTCAGTCCCTCCTAACCCGGGAGGTCACAGGCTGCACCACTTCCTTTCTCCCAGTTTTGCTTTGCTCCCAAGTCCCAAATACTTGAATCACTTGGCTGGTTTGTGTCTGCCAATCCTGGGCATGGAGTTTTCCCTAGAGCCTGGTTATGGGGCTCTGAGAGGACAGAGGAAGGTCTGTCTCTGAGGCAGTCTGGTTTAGGGGGTCCTGGAATAGAGTGAGAAAGGGGGGCCCTTCACATCACAGAATGCCCCCCATCCTACTCAGCTGGAGCAGCCTTGGGGGTCAGGCCACTACTCTGTCTCCAGGTAGCCTCGTGTTGACCAACAGTTCTCACAGGAAGCTTCAAGTCTAGGGTCCCCCTAACCTTGTGGGTCAGGACTTGGCAGAGCTGGGCTGTCCTGAGGGTCATGGGAGTTGTTGGAATCTTCCCGCCTTCCCTCACTGGGATGACCCAGTAATGAGGCAGGGCAGTTTGGGTCTCCTCAACTAGGGAGAGAAGGTGTATAGTGACTAGGATGAAAGACTCTCACACTGAGACTAAAGCCCTCAGATATATGAAAATGTGGGACTTGATATGGGGCCACAAGCATGTGCCATGTACGGCCTGGGGCCTGGTGGGGAGAGATGCTCTGGGTTGGGCCACAGCTCCTGGAGACAGGTCAGCTTCTCTCCTATCGAACCATGGGACAAGCAACAGAAGTGCCTACCCGGGAAATGGACAAATCCCAGTAGTGAGTGCAGGCCTGCCTGAGTCAAGTGTCAGCCCAGCGGGGGTTCTGCTGGGACGTGTTTGGGACTTGACAACCCCAGAATCTAGTCCTCCACTCCTAAGCCCAGCTGAACCCCACTATTCATCACCCACCATTTACCCTCATTTGAAACAAAGCAGTACTCTATACATAGCTCCAAACAGGTAGCCTGGGAGGAAGACCCTGCAATACTTTGAGGCTAAGGCAAGGACCCTTCGCTCCTTGTCCCCTAAATGCCCGTCTCCTCACCTTAGCCTGGGAGGTCAGAGGAGCCTGCACAATCTCATTGCCTCTGCCTCCTCCACATGCCGCAGGGGAGGGCTGAGTTAACTGGGAGGGCAAAGAGGATTCTGTTCCACCAGTAAACTCAACTGAGGCACTATCCAAGAACCCCACGGGGGCAGTACCTGTGTAAGGGGGATGCCCCCGCCCCCTTGAGCTCACAGGAAAGCAGGAAATCGGAGATTTCCGATGTGGGGTGGTGGGGAGGTCGGGACAACTGGTCTGTAATTCGAAGTGCAGATGATGGATTTATTCTCCGTTTGCTCTCTTGGGTACTTACTTGTGCTTAATTGACAAATAGAAACATACACGTTTCTTCCTCTCGTGTGTCCCTTAATTGCTGCAGGAAAGGCCACAATGATAAGGAAGCATCTGTGCGCTCCCTGGGGCAGGGGCTGGTCTGGGCCAACGAGAGCCCCTGGAGGTCAGGCAGCCAGGGGCTGTTGGGGCAGGGGAGGCCTGCTCAGTGACCGTCCGAAACAAAGGCGGAACAGCACTTTCACAAGCGTGACCACCGCTCAAAGAAACAGTGATGGGCCAGGGGCCCATACCCACTCGAGCCCAGCTCCCTCGGCGACTCTGGGAGCCCCTTCTCCACTCCGCCCTTCTGTTTTCTCACTGCGAGGTATCCCAATCTCTCCTTGCCCCAAACACTGGGTCTTTGATTTGTCCCCTTTCATGTCAGAGAAAATAGGAAACAAAGGACTTTTTTGGGGGTGGGGTGGGGGGAGCCAGGAAGGGAGAAGCTGGTGAACAACTTGACTTTAAAACCGGAGCCCCCGGAGCCACATCTCTCTCCAGTTCCCCCTCTCATCCCACTCAGTGGCTTTCTTGCTGACCCTTGAGAATGGAAGGATAACGCCAGTCTGGGAGCTAAACTCCCAGCTCCAAAGCCAACAAAGGCTGGATGTGCTGGCATTGCTGTCAGATTTTTTGAAGAGCTCTTGCAAGGTCACTCGAAGAATCATGTGTAGAAAGTATTCTGGCATGAAAAGAATTTTGCTGATGTTTCCTTAAAGTTTCTTTTTAAGCAAGGACGTTCATCTCTACCTCCCAGCTTCCCTCCGCCCTTAGATGGGTCAACCCAGGGAGGGCGGTGTGGGGTTGGTTTCTCCAGACCACCTAGAATTGCCAACCCTCATGGGCCAGCAGAAGGCACACAGCCCCAGGCTGAAGGCCCTCCCCACAAGCAGGCCACTTTTTTAATTACAAGAACAAATCCTTTCTTGTTTTGAGTTGGGTCTGGGAAGCAGCAAACATTGCTTAAAAACTCACAAATGTCCTGCTCCACTGCATCCAGGCTCCTGATCTAAGCATTCCTACGGGCCATTTCTCCCCTTAATAGCAGGATTATATTTACCAGCCTTGGCAATTCTCAAAAGCTTCCAGGAAAAAAATGCACATTGTCAATTAACTTCATTAAGAAGGAAGACCCTTTTCTAAGAAGGGGCTGGAAGGGAGGACCTGGGGCACACCATCTCTCTAGAAGAGCTGAAGTCCTGCCTTCCCACCCTGGCTCTTTGCTCCAGAACTGGCTGCCCAGAGCCTACAGGAATAGCAGGTAAGCAGCTGGAGGGGGGGCATATCACAGGCACACAGTGGGCACAGGGGGCCTGCTTGTAAGCTGCCTCCAAGTTAAAACCTGACCTTCCACCTCCCAATCCTTTCCCCAAATTCTGGTTTGAGTGAAAGCCCAGCTGGGGTCAAGGGTGGCCAAGTGAGGGGAGAGAGATCATGAAAAGGTTTACAGTACCTGGTTTCCCATTCTGATCGGAGGCCTGGGGCCGCCTGCATATCTCGGCGACATAAAAGGCTGCAATTACAGGGAATTAGTTCAATGACAGCCTGCGCTACTGCACAGGGACAAACACAAATGCGCTGCACTCCACAAAGTCCAGTTTTGTTACAACTAGAGATCGTTCAAACTCTCCTTCCCAGTGGCCTCTTCCCTCTGGGCAAAACTTCCCTTGGGCAGAGGGAACTACAGTCGCACTCACCAATGTGACTTCCCACTACCGTGGGTGGCGGGGCATTGGCTGGGACTTGGCACAGGATGAGGTAGAGCAGTTATACCAGCACGGGGCAAAAGGAGAGACCTTTGCTCTCAGTAAGGGCCAGAGAGACTCCGAGGAGGGACTTATCCGTCAAATTATCAGTGTGTGCAGACAAAGCTGGATGCACGCACACACACAGGCACACACACAGAGAAACCACCAACAAGGGGGTGGGGAAGGGCAGCAAGGGCTTAAGGGGGAAAACACAATGACGAGGGTCAGGGGGCAGCGGGCTCCCTAACTCAATGCAGGGGAATGGGCAAAAAAGCTTTCTCAGCAGCGAGAGCGCACAAAGAAAAGACTAGGGATGCAGCTTCAGTTACAAATGAATGGTTAACCAAACTCAAAAACCAAACCAAAAGTGAGAGAGGAAAAAACAAAAACGCAAAGGCCGCTGACAAGGTCACAGAAACGTTTGTTTTTTTTCTTTTCTTTTGGTTTCATATCCAAGCTGGGGGTGATGTCCAAGGAACGAAGACTAGCTTTAGAAAAAAAATAGGATTTTTCTAAAAATTCCATTTGTCAATAAAGACTCCATGGCAATGGCGAGAGCACGTTTTGATTTTTGTTTTTCCTCTGCTGGCTCTGTCCTCCTGGTGCCCCGCGCCCCCCGGCGGGCGGGCGAGCCACAGTGCGTTTACCTGACTGTGGGGTCCCATCATGCTGCTGGGATTGTGAGGTGGAGGCTGTGCGTGCGGCGAGGGCTGTGACCCCGGAGGACCCTGTGAGGCCAGACAGTAGAGCAGGTTATAGATCACAGCACATGGAGAAGCGCAGGAGAAGCTTAAAAGAACAAAATTAAACCAAAACGAAGGGCGGGTGGCGGGTGTGCGGGCGCGGGCTCTGGCCGGCAGGGAGGTGCGAGCTGCTGCCTAGGTCGCCGGCTCAGTGGTGCCAGTCGGCGAGCGGGAGGGAGAGAGGCTGATCAACACACTCACGGGGGACTTACAGGAATGGAAAGTACAATCAAGCGCCTTTGTCAAAGCACGCGGGAGTCGGGCCGCAGGTTCTGCTGCTGGAGGGGAGTTTGCCATGTTAAATACGTTGGTTGAGGCGGGCTCAGACTTTACAGGGGCGCGGGAGCCACACCCACTCTGCAGAGAGTGCAGGTGTCGCCCACAGCAGTGGGAAGGACCAGGTGAGGCCCCTGCAGGAAGGAGCTCCCTGTGTGGGGGAAGGGCGGGGGCACAGAGGACATACGTAGGCCTATCTACGAGGGGGGCCTGAAGGATGAAGGAGGACAGAGGCAGGAGGAACAAACGGGGAATGAGAGAAGAGACAGTCACCAACGCCCGCTGGTGGGGTTCGTTACTTCACTTGGAAACAGTACTGTAAGGTGCGGTTCCTCATTCTTATTTTTATCAATAAGGAAACGGAGTCTCAAGGGATGAGGGGGCCTGGCAACTGTCTACAACTGGGAAATGGCAGAGCCAGGCCAAGTCCGACGGGTCCAAGGCTCACCAGGCCCCTGGAGCCCAGAGTCTGTGCAGAGGCCTAGGGGATGGGAGGAAGGGGCTGGAGTCTCTTCAACTGCTGGAGTAGGAGGAAGGGCAGGGCTTCCACTTCTGTTGGTGGTGAGCCACCCACGGTTCTGAGCTGATCCCCAAAGCCCGGGGCTCCGCCAACCTCAGCCCCCCCCGCAGAAGAGAAAGGCGGATGAATTCACTTAAACCATGGGTTGGTCAAACTGTGGGTTGCAACCCATTAGTGGATGGTGAAATCAATTTAGTGGGTTGAAACCATTATTTTTTAAAAACCTGAAACAGAATGGGAAAAATAGAAAAAATTGAAAAGTTTAATCATTACTCTACTTCATTTGTTAAAATACTTGTGTGTGTGCGTGCACGCACGTGTTCCCCCTGCGTCATGGATCTGTGGCTCTGGGTCAGTCAGGAAGCATGGACAGCAGTGCTGGGGGTGCCCGCCCACTTGGGCCACCAGGGGCTGCACATGGGTGCCAGTGATGGGCAGTGCGCCCTCATTCTTTTTTCCATGACTCTGCCGTTACCCTTGAAGTTGCTTTTGAAAAACATTGGAAGCATGCAGGGGACACAAGTCTGAGAAAATTATGAGACTCTGAGAGACACGGGCGGGGTTTTCATCGTTTGCCTCAAAGCCAGGCTGCCCAGCCTCCTGCTCACTGGAAACTACGGCCAGACTAGGAAGAGCAGAGGCGCAGCACATGGGTGGGATGGGAGCGCAGGGTGTGCAGAGAAAGGCGGCACAGAGGAACCTGCGGGCGCCCCAGAAGACAGGCCTGGAGCTTCCTGGCCACGCAAGGGGCTGTGCTCACTTCCGAAAAGCTCCGCAGAGCAGATGTTCCCCTACCTGCCACGCTACTAATTCCAACAAGTGTGTGTCTTTCTAGCGGCTGCCAGCAACGGCATGGTTTGTTACCATGAGCAATTTTCTTAATTAACAGACATTAATTAGCCATTTAGCAATTTTGCAAGCATTTGTTTAGCGGCTTTCCTAAACATGAATACCACTGTGATAATGGCACTGATTAGAGGGTCCCCTAATTAACAGTACAGGGAAGGAAAATTGAAATCACATAAATTAAAAAGGGAGGGGAAGTTAATGAAGGCGGGACATATTTGCACCTGCAAGTCTTTTGTACCATGAAACTTGGGTGTAATGTAAACAAAATAAGATAATTTGAAGCCAACCCCCCAAAAGAGAAAAATGAAAAGAACTGAGGAGGAGGGTTCAAGGGTGAGGTCCAGTTGCCAAGAGGGGGCAAAAGGCCTTCTGTTGGTTCCTGAGCTCTTGGCAGGAAGGGAGCGCCTCCTCCCTCGCAAGCCTTCATTATGCTCCCTGGTAACATCGCCTGCTTCCTTGGGGACAGCAGCCCAGCTCTGGGCAGGTCCCCCACACCTGTGTGCCCCATCAGGCAGGGGAGGTCAGCAGCAGCTGACTTACTGATTGATCAGAGAAAAACATAGATAAAGCACCAAGAGTGTCTGACATCTAAGGAGGATGAGGGGCGCCATCCAAGGCTGTCCTCACTGAGGGCTGATGCTCGAATCTGGGTCTGGAGGGCTCTGCCCGCAATTCTCAGTCACTTCTCAGCCCTCCATCAGGGTACCCAGGCCCTCTGGAGTTCAGAGGGTAGGACAGGCTGCTGGGCAGTGAGGCCCCACTCCATCCCCAGCACCCTCTCTGGCTTGTGGGGAGGAGTGGGGAAAGGACTTATATTAAATCTGGGGACAGAGTGGCAGTTCAGAAACCTCCCTGACTTGAAGCCAGGGTGTAGAGCACTGAGGACAAGGGAACCCTGGCTGCGGGCAGCTGTCACCCAAAGAGAATCCCACCACCATTAGTTAAGGCTCAACATTCATCTCCCGAGGGCGTAGAGCTCCTTTCCCACCCAGGTCAGGAGTTGGCCAGGCCCTGCTCACATAGCTCCCCAATCGGTCCCCACATTAGTGGAGGCTCTGTGGGTAGGAAAACTTTTCTTCCAGAGAACCCACCATTTCCCAGTGGTCACACACATCTACCCAATGCTCTGAGCTCAGGGTCTCTGCTTCGCCCCTCAGCCTGGAGCCCCCCACCATGACATCTGTCCGTGCCCTGCCCCTGCATATGCAACAGTACACGGTGGGACCACACAGACTGGCACATCCTCGGGAGCAGACCACAGGGCCCCATGTTGGGGGAAACATTTACTTCTGCAAAGAAGGCAGACAAGTTGCCCAACCCCATGGGCTATGGATCAGCCACCCTGTGTTTTATCAGGCCATAAAAAAGGGGCCTCTCTTTCCACCCTGCATTCTCAACCGGAAACCGACAGGAGGCTTTAGAAAAAGACCTTATGGTTTTTGGAACTTGTTATCCATTTGGGTTATATGTAGGAGGGACACAAAATAAGAACCTTATACGAGGATTTTGACCTTTGTCGGTATGTAGGCATCTTTCTTTTCCCAAATTCTGAATTGATCTGAAGGACAGGTAGAAGGCGAGAGGAGGAGGGAGCCCTAAAACCATTAACACTGTTGAGTGTTCCCATACAGGACAACTCCCCCATGGCGCCCTCCAAGTTTCTACTTGCTGAAAGCTTTTGAAGAACCCAAAATGGGTAGAAGCATGCTTGGCCCTGGCAAGCCTCTGAGCCCAGCTCCACATAGACCTTCCTGCCCCACGGCCCTGGGGGGAGGAGGTTGTCTGCCCAGGTACTGCCTAACTGACCTTCCCAGCAGACCTTCCCAGGGCGAGGGGGACATGGGCAAACATCCGAGGTTCACAGAGTATCAGGCTAGACCAGGACTGGGGGTCCTCATTATCTCAGGGAGAACCACACCTGCCTGTCTGTTTGTTAGCTGGGTGGCCCTGAATGATCTTGCCATCCTTTCTTCCAAAGTTCTTCATTTATAGGTGAGGGTAAGGGCCCCAGAACAGGGGCATGACACGTCCATGGCCACAGAACACCAGTGGTGGCTGAGCCACATCTCTCCTAGCACCACAGAAGGGCTCTCTTCATGCTATCATATCCCCATTCATTTTAGATAAAGCAGTAAAGTGTGGAAAGAACTGGGTTCAAATCCTGACTTTGCCTCTGACTGCACTTTCTGCTCACTCATTAGCGAAATGTGGACAATTATAGTGATCACACAAAGGCACACCTCCCCCATGGTGAAGGTGGTCTTGATGCATTAGCTCATGTAATCCCTGACTCCTGGCAATAGGGCTATTAATCGCTCCATTTTACAGCCAGGGAGCTGAGGCTCAGAGAGGTGAAGCCCCTGCCAGGGTTGCACAGCTATCAAGTGGTGCAACTAGGCCTCCAAGTCTGCGTCTGGGGTTATTAGCTGGTCTACCATTCCATGGGCCTGACAGCGGTGCCTCCCAGAGGCTGAAGGACTTGTGGGGTGCACACTCACCCACATGCATATTCCGAGTGCTGACCTGCTATGCATCCGGACAGCCCCTTTCTGGGGTCACAGAAGCCCAGGAAGCCCACAGGCCAGTTGAGGTAAAGTATGAGGACAAACAGCTTAAACTGCTCCCAAGAAAAGGAGAGAGGTAAACTGAGGCTCAGGGTGGCTGCAGACAGTGAGCTGGAATGGGAACTGGGGTCCCCTGACTGGTCAGAACGCTCTCCATTGTGCTGTCTTGTTTCTATGGGGTGACAGCAAGGAGACTAGAGTCTGGGGGAGACTGTCATGTGTGGCATGCCCGCTTCCGAATCTGGGAAAAGCAAGCAGGAAACATGCCCACTCCTGGTCTGGGCCTTCACCCCCTCTTAGACGCTGCTAATGAGCTTGCCATTCTGTCTCAGAGGTTCCAAAATCTCAGAGTAGAGACACGTAACTCCTGCACTTCCTTCTTATTCTTCATCCTGTCATTTCAGCTGTCCATGTGAGCCCCTCAGCAGGGCTGATCAGATGCTGGCCACTGACGGTTTTCTGAACGAGCCTTTGTGGGCACCACTGGATGTGGTGGGGAGCAGAGTGCCCCCACAACACAACTGAGTCAAGTCTCTGGAAGAGCACTTCAGAACCGTCAGCAGGACCCACACGGGGCTCCTGGCCATGGCTTGGTAAAGTCCCTGCACTTGGTCCGAAACACTGCTCGAGAGACTGTGGCACGACGGGAAGGCTCCGCAGTTACAGACCAGGCATCTGATCCCCGCCCCTTCAGTACAGGTTGCCTAGTTCCCATATAAGGAAAATGAGGACAGCCTATGAAGATGGCAAGCAGGTGAGCACGAGGCACACAGAAGGGCCCCTGTCCTCCCAGGCCCCCAAGCCTCATGCTGCAGTAGCCATGGCTTGGGCGTTTACAGGGTAAGCTGGCGCACACTTCTCTGTGGGAACGCCCTCCTCAGCCTTTACAAGTTCACAGATCCTCCTTCTGAAGTCTTTTACTCTCTACTATCAGCTCTTCTCTGAATGTGGGTGTCCTTCTGGGAAATTTTGCTTTATCTGTGGGAGTGGTGGTGTGGTTCCAGGGGCAGCAAGCCTACTTCTAGCCCACGGGATACCCAGGGCGGGCTCGGAACAGGGCCAGCAGCACAGGTGGGCCTGCAGTCACAGCCAGCCAGCCCCTGGGCGAGCACAATCCCCTGCCTCGGGGTTCAAGGAGACAGGAAGTACAGTTAGTAACGACAAGGTGACCAACTCGGTCCTCTGAGCTAAAGATTCTTGGGAAGACAGCTACTGAACATTAAGAATCTGCTTTTTTAAAAAAGGCATTAATTTTTAAAACGAGATACGTGCTAAATTTAGCATTTCCAAAGCTCACCGCACCTTCACCAAATGCCACCCTACAGTCTCCAAAATGCCTTCACCTGCCTATAAAAACATGAATTTGCAGGGAAACAGAGCAGAGGCTCAATTCTGGGTTTTCTGGACGCGGAGATGAGCCGAGGAGCCAACAAGACCTAGGACAGGCTGGCGCCAGTGGTAAGCGCATCTGCCCAACAGCCTAAAGCTCTGGGTTGGTTCTGCCTTATAACCCAGGCCTGTGCTGCTCATCTGTGTGGTGGGTGAGGAGTCCAGGGACACCGTCTCCCCAGGACAGCCCCGAGAGAACCCGGCACCTGCTCTGTACCAACACAGAAGGCAGCATCACTGCCACTCAGGCCATTTGCCCGCTATCTTCACAGGCAGCTTTTGGGGAAATGGACTCAAAATGTTAGGTCGTCAGGAGACTAAACATAAACACTCCGTACACCCCGGCCCCGACTCCTAGGGATGCTGGCCCCTGATCTGGCCAGGCTGAAGGGGTGAGTTTTGTCAACTGGCAGGGGAGGCGGATGGCTTTCATTACTGGTGGCCTGTGTAATCCGCCTGTTGGGCTTGTTGCCTTGAGTGAATCTAAAATTACATTAATTATCCACATGGTAAAAGGCACACAGCAGACAATTCAATTTGCTCCCTGGACGTGAATGCTGACAGAAGATGCCATGAGTCCACTCTGGGGAGAGGGCTGAGGTGTGCCCATGTGTCACTGACACCCCAAATCTGTCAACCTCGCCTGTCTCTACCCACAACCTCCCTGGTGTAGACAGTTGCCTACCTGGTGGGGTGAGGGAGGAAGAGATTTAAACCCTCCCTTGAACATGGAGCTCATTGGAAGGAAAGTTACTTCCTCGTTCTAATCCATAGGAATGAAATCAGCAGTGGAGAGCTGCCTTCCTCTTGCGCGCGTGCGTGCGTGCGTGCATGCGTGTGTGTGTGTGTGTGTGTGGTGGGAGCAGACCACGGCTGGCACTGAGATGACCATCTTGAGGGCAGAGGGAGCCTGAGCCATTTGCGTGCCCACCCAGCATAGGTCTGGCACCCACACAGCAGGGCCTCAGGAGGCTGAGCTGTCCATACCCAACTGGGGAGCAAGCACTCAGGTTCAGCATGACCCCCAAAGAGCTCACAGTCAGGGGTGCTGGTATCCTAGGGTAAGTCCACAACAACCATGACCTTCTGTGGGTACCAGATAAGGGGGATGTTTTGTCAGGGAGATGTCTGGCAAGTAATGATGCCCGTCTTCCTAGGACAGTGGAGAGGTCGCCCAGTGAGAGGGAGCAGGAACTCACACAATGTCTCCCCCTCGGGGTCACCTGTGCATAAAGGTCACAGCTACCAAAGCCCACTCTGTGCAAAGATGAACAAAAGCCTCATTGATTTCCATCTGAGCAAAGGGCCCAGCTGGCCTCCCCTTTTCCCTGTGCCTCTCTGAGAGACCTGGACAGCCCCAGGCAGCCAGAGAGGGCAAGAGGTCCACGCAATCATGAATCTGACTTCCAGGGACTAGCCAACAAGGCCCACATGAGATGCTCGGCCAATGTTTTGCTCAAGAGGCAGGAGGCAGACAGCCCCACTGAGCGCTGAGAGACTCATGCAGAACCAGTAGGAGACGGCTTTGAAAACAAAGGGAGGAAACATGGCGAGTGAAAGTCCAGACCAAGTCAGAAGCATCCGGGACCTCGCTCATTCTCCACACACTTCTCCCTGCCTCTCCCTCCAGCCCTGCGTGAGCCCCCTGGATGTAGGCTCGGACCCTGCTGCCCCAGAGCACAGCTGCTGTGCTGAGCCAGAGCAGGGCGGGCAAATCCAGGCTCAGGGTCTGCCATGAGTCTCTGTAAGTATATCTACTTTCTTATTTTAGCCTCACGTCTCTCTAACAAGATAAATGAAGAAAAGATTAACCCCATTTTACAAATGAGAATACTGACGTCCAGTGACATTAAGGTCTTATTTATCAGAGTCAAGATTTAGCCCACTGAGGGCAGAGAATGAGTGTCAGACCGCAGGTCAGCCAGCCTAAGTGCCGCCTCTCCCACCAACAGGCCATGTGGCTAAGTCCTGAGCTCTGGATTTCCTGGCCATTGGTCTTGAACAAATAATCTTTCATTACAACAACACAATGACCAGCATTCATGTCCATGGGTCGTCCCCAAATATCTCCTTGCTGACTTTCTCCCCAATTTCATCCTTGCCACAATGCTGGGGAACAAGCTCTTTCCTTGCTTGCCAGCACAGAATGTTTGGGCAGCTTGATCTCCAGCTCTGAGTTGTTTTAGCAGGTTCATGCAGTTCTGATCCTCTCCTGTCAGTGAATACGTGGAGGGGTTCTCAGGGTGCCTCACTCAGGAAAGGGCTCTACCTTGACTGGCTATTGCTGGACAGGGCAGGAAAGAAGAGTGATTTGCCTTCAGTTGCTAGACGTGTGGGGCCTTCCTGTTGGGCATTCTTTGTGTCTGTGTGTACCCATACAACTGAGCATTCTTTTCAGGGACACAGGAAAAGGCATGAACACGTGCTGAAGACACCTCCACCTGTTAAGTGCAGCTGGCCTCTGGGTCCCAGCATCCTGGGTCAGGTGCTAGAGATGCCAGAACAGGTAGTGCTCTGGGCCTCCCCAAATGGGTGGAGAGACCAAGACACAGTGTTACCCCAGCAGCACTCCATGAGGTACCAGGAACACCAGGAGTGAGGGGACCATGATCACAGAACAATCACATTTAGGCACTAACTCAAAGGGTGAACAGGGACACTTGGCCGAGGAGAAATGGGAGCAGATTTGGGGCTGAGAGCATCTGTGCAGCAGAGGTAGGAGTGGGTGTGGTGCTGGAGGGCCTTACAGGTTATGCAGTGATGCCCAGGGCAGGGACCTCCAAGCCAGGAAGCGGGGCCCATTAACTTTTGGGAGCTCATGTCAGGGAGTGGCAGTCAGATCTAAGTCCTGGATTTAGGCATCCTTCTTGTTCGTTCCTTTCCAAAGCCCTCTTTCAAGTCAGAAATCAAGCCTCGTAGTCACTGGCAGAACAGTGATTTCACAGCTGTGTGCGGCACTAACTCATCTCTTGCGGTCTCTACACGGAGTATGTATCTGAATCCCCACCATTCCACCCTCAATTGCCAGCCCGCTTTCACGTTGGCTAAAGAGCTGGGAATCAGATGACTTAGGGTGAGGGTTTCCAATACCTAGTCAGAGTCCTGGGGGTTTCTAGCCAGGATTTAAAGAGCAAAACTCTCCCTCCCAACACCTACTCATTGCAGGAGAGCCAGGCTCTGTGGGTAGAGACAGACCTAGATCCAGAACCACGGCAGCCCCTGGGAACATGGGGGGGGCGGGGAGAGAACACATCTACCTTGCCAAGAGAACCAAATCCTCTTCTCCACTCTGGAAATGAATAGTGCTACAGAGCCACATAGAGGTCCTGCCAGCCAGCCTCCACCCCCCTCACCAGTGCCCAGCTCCTCTGTTTATCACGACAGCATAGCAAAGGCGAGGTACATGTTAAAAAGGCACTGCCTCATCTATCCAGAGAATTTCTGCTCTACTTTAAGCTCTCCAGACACAGGCATGCACATAGCCTTCTTGTCCTATCTCTTCTCACCCAACAGACAATTTGAAAAAGTAAAGATTCATCAAATCCAGCCAGGAAGTGGGGGGAGGGCTCTGGAAGCCACAGATCCTGAGTGCCAGGATCCAACCCCAGTTCTCCAGGGAGCAGAAGATGATGGCTGAGTCCCGAGCAGGAAAATTGGCCATGATCTCCCCTTTTGTTTTGTGGTTTCTTGAAAGACTTAGGTGGCTTCTCAAGCCTCTTGCTCAGAGAACTTGCAGTGGCCTGCAAACTGGTCTTCCTTCCTCAGTTAAGAAGCAATCAGATGGGATGAGGGAAAGAAGCAGGATTCTGGGGAGAAACGGATTTGAGAAGGCTCCCTACAGTCACCAGGGCAACAGACTAAGAGGCTTGGCCCACCCCAGCGGGAACCGAGGGCCAGCACTGTGGCGCTGCTGGAAGAGCCCCACCTTCATGAGCCAGGAACACGGCCTGCAGCTCTGTCTCTGAAACTTACCTCCCCTTTAAAATGAGGTCATCCCACCACCTCCCAGCGCTTTGGGACTGGGACACTGAGTCAAGTACTTATCCTAGGAATGACTCTCACCAAAGGGATAAGAAGCTGTGCCTGGAATCCTGCCCACCCCATGGAATCCTGCAGGAATCCCCCTTTCTCTAGGCCTTCCTATCATGCCACCCACAGGGAACTGCTCCTTGCTTCCCCCCACCACCACTCATCCTAATCTGAGCTAGTCCTAGGTTGGAAGCATGGCTCCCAAAGAGAAGCCCTCATGAATCCTACCTGTTGCTGGGGGCTCTTCAGCTAACTGCATAGGAGCTGTGGGGATCTCCAAGCAGCCCATGATGCCCCAAGGTCAGGGGCTGGGTTTCTTATGCTCACCACTGTATCTTTCTCGTCTCTCATTCTGAAAATACATTTTATAAATGGGGAAGCTAAGACCTAGAAAGAGAAAGCTACTAACAGAACAGACATCAAATCAACAAACTCTTAAGACTCTTTTCACAAAGATACTCCAGCACAAATATCTTAGGATTGGAAGCTACAATATATCCAAGGAAGAAGAACTTAATTAGATCCACATTTGGGGCATATCCTTTTTGACCCTGGGGCAAGATGCTGTCAAATGTCTTCTTGAATAAAACTGACCGGAGCTGTCCAGAAGGGGAGGGGAGAGTCTGCAGCTACAGAAGAGGCATGGAGACGAGCTGGAGGAGAAGAGGCTGGCCCCGAGAGCAGTAGCTTTGGCCTTTTTCCTAGGGATCAACAGTTGGTCTAACAACAGGGCAAGGGGAGCAGAGGCTGGATCATAAAGAACATGGATTATCTTGCCAGGACTCTGGACTTCAAGAGGGAAAGCACCTGATGGGGGGAATGAGCCATCCCACTGGTCTGCAGTTAGTCCACGCTAGAGACGTGGTCACCACGAATACCAGGCACCAGGGACTGCCTTGCCTCCCAACCTCGAGAGCCCAGCAGGGCAAGACAGAACGTTGTACTTCTGAATGCGTGTTGAACACATGGATGACTGACTGCTCTGGGAAGGAGCCCTTGTGCAGAAGTCTGAACTGCCCCACATTCCCAGACTCAGAGCTGGTGAAGCTTTATAGGCGGAAAATGGAAACTCAGCAATACGCAGGCGAAAGTCACTGGGGACAAATCAGGAGCGCGGGCGAAGACGCAGCTCCTGGGTAGCAGAGCTGGTGTCTATCAAGCTGATGTCAACAAGCCTGGCAAAAGCAGAATCACACACTTCTGGATGTGCAATCTGCATCCCTGGCCCTACCTCCCCTGTTGGCTCCGGCCAGGTGGACAGGGGGCAAGGGGTCACAGTGGCAGGGCCCAGAAGGTAAGCAAGATAAGTCAGGTAACGTGTTAAAAGCCAAATAGGGCCTAGTGTTCAAAAGGTGCCAGACATGTCAGCTGAATTAAGAACACCCAGACACTTGCTGCGCTGAGGCTCTGACTCTTGTGGGGAAAGGAGAAAACTCATGCTGGCCTTTGGTTTTGGGGGAGCTAAGGACCAACTCTGGCGTCTGGGGTGTGAAACAGGACATACCTGCTTGTGCCTTCTATCAAGTACCAGCCTGTGCCAGGTGTCACGCAGGTTTTCATAAATATCACTTCATGGCATCTTCACCACTGATGCAAGAGGTCGGTGCTATCTTTACCCCCGAGTGTCAGATGAAGCAACTGAGTTTCAGACAGGTTAATTACCGGGTTAAGAACAAGGCAATCCTGGTGCCAACCCAGGCTGCACGACCTCCAGAAAGCGGGACTACCTTTGCGGAGGGGGAGGAGGGATACGAACAGGGGGCAGAGGAGTCAACAGGGGCCTACCACCCCACTGCTGACCACAGGTCAGCGTGATCCTCAGCCAGCAGGCCATCTCTCAAGGGCAGCAGTGACCCATTACTCCACCTAAGGATATGCTGGCCTGCACAGTCGGTCCTCCCCACAGCTCCACAAAGGAGGCATGGCAATGGGGGCAGGGCTGAGCAGCTGTTCCTTACACAGCTGAGGAAGCCAGGGCCCAGAGAGGTCCTGTAACTTGCCCAGAACACAGAGCCAGGAGGTAGCAGTGGGCTGTCTTGCTCCAAGGCCCTGTTCACAGTCACCGTATGTTGTGACAACTCTCTTCAGAGGTGCCTTTCGTGCAGTTGGGTTCCTCCCTGCTCCCCAAACCTTCACTGCACACAGCAGATGTAGGGTCCCTGGATAAGGGAGCTCCTGGGGGAGCCCAGCATGCAGTCTGGAGCTGGCACTTTAAGTCCAAGATCTTACCAAGTCAAGAGACAAAGACATGGGGGAGGGGGAAGGTATGTGCAGGCTGCAGATTCTCACACCACAACAGGCGGGAGGCTCCTGTAGGGGCTGCCGCGGCCATGGTGCCAGGGAGCTAACAACCCCTGGCGGACAGCGCTCAGGCACAGGGGGAAATTCAACTCTAAGAGAAACCCAAAGTAAAACCCAAGTCCAAAGGGGAAAGGATAAACCAGTCCATGCTCTTCATACATAAGAGGCTGCTGACAGGGATCCTTAAGTATCAGAGCCATAAAAGAGATCTGGAGTCAGCATGCAGCTCAGAGGGAGAAGGGACATCCACTGGGGTCTTCCAGGGGCCTGGGTTTTCACAGGGATAGAGAAGCAGCAGCAAGAACAGAGCCCGGTTTCCCAGGACCAAGGGTCATTCCTGACACTCCCCTTTCTCTCCCTTGAAAGGCGGTGGTGGTGGTGGTGGGTGGGGGTGTCATGGAGGAGGAGGGCATGGTTGGAAGGCAGAGGCAGGGGGGACCCTGGCGGCAGCCCCCGCTGGCCTCCCGGTGTGGTGTGGGGCTGGCTCCGCATTAGGGGGCAGTCGCAGCCTGCGGAGCTGCCGGGTGCTTTGTTACTGAGCAAATCTCCCAGGCACTGACTGCTGATGCATAGCTAACAGGGCGGCAGACATTGATTTATGTTCAACTTTCCATTTCATCAGTGAGAGTTACGGTGCGACATGTGGAGTTCACGTTTTTCGGAAGGGGGGAGAGGTGGCTCGAGTGTGCAGACACAAACATGCCCGCACTCGTGAACGCAGGCACACACGCCAGGCAAGGCTGGGACTTACTTCTTTTTGTTTTTATGAGGGCGCGGGGGGTGGGGGAGATTTCGGAGGGAGGTGGAAGGCAGCCTGGCACGTCAGGAATAACCTTTTGTCCACTGTTGCTAGGAGCCCTGGTGCTGGTCATCTGCTGCTGGGCAGACGTGAGGCACCAGGCTGGCTGCCGGGCAGGGCGGGAGCACAGCCTGACCTTTGTGGAGGTGGTGTTGGCATGGAAAAAGGCTTTTTCCCCTCTCTCCTGCCCTAGCCTTCCAGACAGGCCAGGCAATTTGGGGGGTGGTCTTGTATGGGTCCACAGCATGGGGAGTGGGGTGAGGCAGCCCAGACCATAGAGCTTCAGAGTGACCAGGATTTGTTTATAAAACCCTACTGGGTACCCCTTGACAGATATAAGTGCAAAGGCAAACTAAGGTCCTTCGAGGAGTGGGTGGCTCCCCGAGGGCACACAGCAGTGCTGGACTCAAACCAGGATACCCAAGTCCCTGAGTGTGGGTCTTCAGGTTTAAGGACTTAAGGTCTGCTGCTGGCTTTATCACAGTAATGGGGGTGGGGAGGGGCTGCTGCTGTGGGAGCCAAGTGGGGCTTAGAACAGGTGGGGGCCGGGGGCGAGCAGAGATCTTCCACCTTGGTTCTCAACCTCCAACCATAGCCGAGGGCCTGGCAGTTGGGGTGCCCCGCCTCCTCTCTAATCCTTCTCAGCAGGGGTGACCCTGCCTTCTGTCAGTCTGGGGGGCTGGGGGGGGGAAGGGAGAAGGGGGCTGTTTCTGTCCTCTGGAGAACAGGCAAGCTCACCCCTCTCACAGCAACTCTGCCCTTCTCCCCACAGGGAAACAGACAGGGTGAGGGGGCTGGGGTAGGAGAGTAGGTCCCAGAAAGGGGAAGGGATCTGCTTCCCGACAGGGGCTTCATCAAGAAGTTCTGGATCCCACTGCCCCTCCAGGCCTGGCCTCCCTGAACAACCTCCTTGGCGAATCTGAGAGCGGTTTCTTCATCCACACAGTAGGGAAACTATTACCTCTTAGGCCTTATGGGGTCAAAGTGAATTCTGACTTTAGGGCCTGACAGGAGTAGAAGCACCTCCAATCCAGCTTCTCACCCACACCTGCCTCCTCTGCCCTCCCGCCGGAGCCCTTGCCTCAGAGACTTGCCCAGCGTAGTCCAAAGCCAGCCAGACCCCTGGGTCTCCTCGTGGCTCTGCTTCTTCCCAAGCCTCGGTATCCAGCGAGGGTCCACTGTTCTGTCACCCCTCCAGCTCCAGCCCTGGTCACCTCACAGGGGACCCCACCTCCACACTAGCCACCCTGCTCCATGCCTGGCCCCTGCAGTCACTGAGCTCTTCCTGGCCCCTTCTTAGGAAGGGCTATCTTTAAGTGAAAGTCTTCGTGCCATCTATTCGTCCAGCCCGGCACACCTCCGGATGCCCCCCAAACTCTGGCCCAGCCATCCAGGCCTCCTGCCATCCCAAACTTGCCCTTTCACATCCACGTCCTGGCACATGCTCTCCCTCCGCTGGCACATGGCCCATTCCCACCCCTCACTGGCAACTGCCTCCTGCTCAGGCCTCGGCTCAAATGTCAGTCCCTGGAGGAAGCTCTCTAGGCGAGCTGCTCCCTCTGCCTGCCCCCACAGCACTGACCTCCCCGGGGATCACTCCTAGCTCCTCTGCCCTACGAGTCCCTCCACCAGATGACAGGGTCTCCCTATAATTGGTGGTTCTCTCCAGGGCTGGGTGACTGGGAGGTTACTGTATCCTCAAAGAGCACATCTGGCCCCCCGGCCTAAAGGATGACCAACACACCGGGCCAGGGCTCACAATGTTTAAGGTTCTGGCCTCAGACTTGCCATCTGTCAAATGGAGATTCAGGACCCTACTTATAAAGTCCTCCCTAGAAGTGGGCATTGGAAACCACAAAAACAAGGGGGTTCAGTGCTTTCCAAGCCCCCTGGTCCCAGATGTGCCCGAGTCAGCACAGACAAGCCTTTCCTGTTGCAGCAGCTTTCTGGCAGGAGGAACGTCAGCTCCTCTGCTGCAGCCTGCTTCCCGCCGGAGAGGAAGGCAGGAAATGGACAGCACTTGGCCTGGCTCCTGGGAGCTGCCCAAGCTACTGCCATCGGCATGTTCTCATTTACTGGGCTTTGATCCTCCCTGGAAACACATCGCCCCACCCCAAGGCTCACAATCCTCAAGGTTCTCGGCTGGGCATCTAGTCTGCTTGGTTACTGCCAGTGCCAAAGAGCTCATTCACCACTTCATCATTAATGTGCACGGTGGAAATGTTTCCCTACAATGATTCAACTTCTTTTCTCTCAAGGGTCTAAGGGCTGAAGGCAAACAGAGGCAGAGCTGAGTATCTTCTACATATACAGATACTTCAAATCAGTCATCAGAGCCTTGCTGAGGCTGCTTCTCTCCCAGAGAAACACCAGCTACTTGTGCAAGTGACAAGGAGGGAAGATTCTCTATACTCTCTGTGGGGCAAGGTCCAAGGTTATGGGTCTCTCTCCCTCTGCTTTTCTGGGTCACTTCCTTAGTTCCTGGGCTACCAGGCTATGTCCCTTCTCTCTGCCCCCATGACTGAAAGGGAGGGTTCTCTGGGAAAAGACCTCAAATTCACCCCAGGATGGGCGAGTTCATCTGGCAGGAACAAGGACTCGTTCGTATGTCAATCCCTACTGTTCCCCCCAAGGTGTAAAGAATCTGGGGATGTTCCAGAGCAGGATGGGCTGGGCTTCTGGCAAAAGGAGCAAGGTCCCCAAGATTGTGCTTTCCAAAGAAGGCATAGTCTTTAGTCCTCTGCCCTCTGCTGAGTCTCTGCAGTGCCAGCGTCCCGTATCAATGTGGCCAGCACCCAGGTCCCTGCTTTTCTACAGAGCTCACAGAACAGGCACAGAGAATCTGCTCTGGGACACACACAAGGCCAAGGCATCACCCAGATCAGGATGCTCCAGCGGCTTCCCACCCACAGGGTGGACCCCATTTTTTCCAAGAAGGTCTATCAACAACCACTGGCAGTCTTTCCACTTTTGTCTCCCATGGAGCCCCCATCATCCACCTCGTGCTAGACACTGTCTCAACCAAGGCTGTGCAGCCTCTAGAAAGCCCTTTCTGATCTCCTGTCTGGGTAGGCAGACCTTTCCACTTTCTGCTCAGGGCTCAGGGCAGGGATTCATCCAGCCTACCTCTCTGGTAGGCTGGTTCCTCTGAGGGCAGCTAGACTATGGTTGATTCAGTTGGGGCGCAGAGCCCATGCCTTCACATCGGAGGTGGTTGAGGACTGCTATTAACCACAGTCCTATCTGCCTCCCAGCTTCCATTCCTTACCTACAAATGAGACGTTTCAACTAGATCAGGGAGGGCAAATACATTAAGACATGTACCACTAGTTAGGTGCCCATGTTCACGGTAGACACAGTCAACTGGTAACTGGTGAGCCTAACCCAGCTTCAGAATCATTCTCAACACAGTACTCTCAGTCACCACTAGCCAATCAGAGCTGGCATTTGAATGGAAAATGCCTAATTTTTACTTCCTCCCTCCACTCTCTCCCCCCTTCCCTCATGTTCTCATTCTCTCTTCTTCCTGTAGACAATCAGACATGCAACTCCTTTTGGAGGTCTGGCTGCTGTGGAAAAATGCTAGTTCAAGACCAGGAAGCCTGGGATTCAACTGAACGACAGCCTCAGTTGTTAGCTTCGGCAGGTCATTCACCTTTCTGAGTCTGCCTCTCCCAGTCAGCCGTGCCTCCTCTGCGGAAATGCTGTGATCGAAATGAAACTAAAACACATGCCGAAAAACACTACATAGCTGAAAACAATTATTGGAATTTAAAACAAAACAAGAATAAAACCAGCCTATACTCAGTGAGCTCTTTTCTGTGACCCCTGCCCTCCCACAATTCTCCAGCTCTGGACCTAGAAATCCTCATCAGACAGCACCTCTGGCAGAACCACCACAAGGCCAAGGAGCTGGGGACGCACCCAGACCAGGGGGCCTGGCTTAGGCCAAGCCGAGTTTGCCAGATGTGCAGCCCAACTGACTTAAGCTGCTTGATGATATAAACTCCATCTGGATCCAAAGCAGAAAATCCAAACTGGAAGGGCCCTCAGAGACCACCTGACCCATCCACTGGTGAGGAAACGGATCCAGAGATGGGGAGCGACTTGCCCAAGATTGGCCAGCAACTGAGTGGCCATGTGTGGGACTGGAGCAGGCGTCCTCAGTCTCTCCCCACTCCAGAAGACCACCCCGGTCAGAATGCTGGGTCTAGAGCGTTGGGGCTGGTTGGGCTCCACTCCTGGTAATGTGAGCAACACAAATAAATGCAGTTCAAACATTTCCCTGGGTCCCCAGGACCTACCACCTCCTAGGGACTCCAAGATAAAGGCAACCTTTTCAGAAGAAACATGCAGAATTAGAAAGCCCTTGTTAAGTGCCTCTGTGACCCCAAGCACACTACAATATTCCCCAAGAGTGAGACTGGGTCAGATCAAATCCTGAACTACCACCCTGCCAGCCTCCAACTTGCGACCAGACATGTCTTATGCCACAGAATGAGACAGGCACTGGCCATCTCAGAAACCCAGACACCAAACAAGAAAAAGCAAACAGGTGGAGCCTAATGTGTGGACAGTCAAGCCTTCTGGCTCCAGGAGCAGCCACGCAGCCCAACAGTCAGAGACCTGAGGAAGTAAGACCCATGTACTACTTTCCCAGGGGACAGAATGGGGGAACAGTCACTCTCTCCCACCTACCCTAGAGGCCCCACTGGCTTCTAAATTTAGCACCAACTGGGGATGAAGTTCTGACCTGAAAACTGGGCTGGTCACCTTGGGACGGGCTCTGGCCAATGCTGGATCAACCAATCCAGGCTGGCTCCTCAGCGCAAAGGCCCTCCTGCAGCAGAGATGCCTGCCCAGGCAGAGGCCAAGTGGGGGAAGGAGTGCAATTGTTGGCAGCAGATAAAACCCTTGATACCATCTCTATTTCCCTTCTAATATCAGAGTGGCTGCCTGCAAGATGAGCGAGGGGCAGGGCCGGCAATCAATAGCTAATATGCCTGTTGTGAGCAGGCTGCTCCGGAAATGGGCCGCCACAACCTCCTTCCAGAGAGATACCCTTTTCTCTCAGCAGTGACCCAGTCTGAACCACTCAGCATCACAGCCAGGAAGGACCCCATTCTGAGGGGAAACGATGCCCCCATGGGTAAGAGCCGGACAGTGGGCAAGTCGGTCAAAACTACCCAAGAAAGCAGAGAGGGCAGGGCAGACAGCTCCCTGCTCCCTGGCCCAGTTCTCGATGGCCTACCCAAACTGGGGCTCAGGAGGAGATCGAGTCAAGAGGGTCCAAGCTACCTATTTTTGATGGTGCCCAGCGGTGGCTAAATAAGGACAGGAATCAGTCTGGGCTTTCTGATCACACACTCCTGAACGTCACAGGGGAGGGCCCAAAAAGTATGCCTGGAATTAGGCTTTAACCGTGGACAATTACACCGAAGCCGGAAGTCGGGAGCTGCCCACATGTCAGGCAGACCTCTGCCTTGCTCTAGACTCAGGCCAAAATAGAAGTCAATGGCCTACTTGAAGAAGTGCAGCTGGCACTTCTTCCCACCACAGCGGCCTGGATTAGGCACCAGATGCCAATAAGCAGCCTCAGGAGCGAGGCGCGCAGGTGGGGCCTGAGTCTGTCCACTAGGCAGGAAAGCTACACCTGCACTGGACCAAGGATACCTATGGCTTCATGGGTGAGGACATGAGCCTGGGAAGAATTTCCCGCCAGACAGAACAACAGTGGAAAGACCATGCCACTGGGCCAGAACCCCCATCTGTGATGGTGAGGAAGATGGCTGCCCCCCGGCCGGGGTGATCCTGCTGACATTTAAACGTCTCGCTTTTTTATTGAAGCCTGGCCCCTCTCTCCTCTGCCTGAACCCTGGCAATGCCTGGTCTGCCCCAACCTGGAGCCTCCACACCGATTTCTGGGGCTGTCCCCAACTCCAGTCCTGGAACAGACCCCCGTTTGGCAGAGGTTGGCAAATGTGCACTGCCACCAGTGTGGCCACCCGCTGCCCCTTACTGCCACCCTCGTGTCTCTTTTGCTGCTGTTTCAGTTTTCGGGGAACACCCAAGTCTCACTGATCCCCTTCCTAGCTGCCGAGCTGCAGGAACTAATCTTCCTCTCCCGGGAGTGAACATCAACCAAAATGTGAAATCTTGCAAAAAAAAAAAAAAAAAGTGTCTTCTCCATCACCTCTCGCTCAGGGAGGAAATCCCCTTAATAACCCGAAGAGGTGTTTGTCCTGTTCTCTGCTTAGACACCTCTAGTGCCAAGGAGCCCCTGCCTCCTGCAGCCCGTGTCTCTGGCGGGCCACACATGGTGAGAAATCCTGTCTTACACTGAGCAAAGTTCTCCTTGAACTTTGTCTAACTGGTCCTAGTTCTGAATTCCTGAATTTGAAAGAAGAAAAGCTTTCTTTTCTATGTAACAGCTCTTTCCATATTCTTATCTGGAAGTGCTAACCTTTCTAAAGGTGTGGAGAACTCAAGCAAACTAAAAACTCAGTCACAGGCATGTTTCAAAGACTGAGAGGTTACATTCAAGAGCGCCTTCATAGGAGGTCCTTCCCGCCCTGCACCCTGATACCTCACCAAGGAGGTGTTTCCCAGTCTACTTAATTTAAGTCCTATGAACCCCCCAGAGGCAAAGGCAGAGATGAAGGACAAAGCACAGAAGGAGTGACAGCTACCCACACCTGGACAAAACAGAAAGTGCCAGAGAGAGAGGGGAGGGGGAGGGGCCAACAAGGTGCCTACTGGGGAAGGCTGGGCATCGCCCACTCGGGACGGGCTCCAGCCTCTGCGGCAGAGTGTGGCGGGCACAGATGCTAGTGGGATGCCGCCTGTGATCACACTCGGAAAGAATCAAGTGGTTAACCAGAGGGAAAGGATGCGAGGCCTGCCAGGACGGTGGGTTTTTTGTTTTTTTAGATTACGTCTAACGTTTGTAGTTTGGACAGGCAAAGTAAACAATGACAATGACAGCAGCAACGAAACAGAAACAAAGAACGGTTTACTTGCTAAAAAACAAAAAACAACAAAACCTTTTGTTATAAAAGACAGCTCCACAGGGACTTGGAAGCAGCCCCACAGCCTCCCAGACAGGGCGGCTGCATCGGGACGGCGAAGCTGGTGTGAAGAAGACAGACTCCAGCAGAACTGACAAGCTCGCTCCGGAGAGGTCTGCTCTCATTCTCCTCTCCCCTGCTCGGACTTTGGTGGGGAAGGGATGGGAAGGGGAGGTCCGAACCAGCATAAAGCAACTGTATTTACACCATGGCAAACTGAGCTGTGACTTCCTTCTGTCTACCTCCCTCCCGCCTGCCCAGGGCCTGACCTGGAGTGAGAGGAGCTGAGGACCCAGGGCCCAGCACGTACCTGAAAGAAACCTGGTGGGATGGGACCTCCTGGCATCCCATCATTGGGGGGAATGTTGCCAAGCACGGGGCTCGGGGCGGCTGCTGCGCTCTGTGGAGACAGGAAGGTACAGGGTTAGCGCTGCACTGTGAGAGGCAGACTTCTGAGTCCTGGCACCCAACTCTCTCCACCCAGTTCCCGCCGGGTCTACCGAAGTCCCCCCAGGCATGCCACTTAGTGGCCAGGTGATAAGCTTTCTGGGCTTCCCTTTCCTCATCTCTCAAGCACAGGGATAAAGCCCACCTTGCATGTCCCCTGCAGAGCAGTAGCTGTTACAAGCAGGGAGGCCCTGCCTGAGCCAGTCAGCCGCTTGATGCAGCTCCTTGAGGGCAGGCAAAGTTTTGTGTAAGTCTGTGCGGATTGTGCAGAGCAAAGATCAGTAACTATCCACAACTGATGTACGACACAAGGCCCGCCTAGTAAATGTCCCTGGAGAGGGTGAACGGGAGGGGCCAGATTTTGGTTCGATCAGGGTTCTGGGTGCCTTAGGAGAGGAGGTGGGCCCACTGTGGGGAGAGTGTGGTTACTTTCCTTCTAAACGCTGCTAATCTGGCATTTACCTGGTACATCTGCCTCAACAAATGCCTCCCAGGGGTGAACAGACGTTACTCTCCCCAGTCTGGCCGCCTTCCAGACAATCTGTATCCCACCTGGCATGTGGCCGGCGGGCCTGTGCCTGGTCCTGAGCTCACACAGCCGGGGTGAGGCTGACAGGGAAGCTGTGGGCTCTGTCCCTCCCCACTGATTCTAACCATCTCGGGTGCTCCTCCGGCAGGAAGCCCACGTCCCATCTGGGTGGACCCCAAACCCCACCAGGACTGAGAATTTGGACCTGAATTACCAATCATCTCCCAGAGTATGCATGGTTCCCTGGGACCCTGGGATCAGCAAACAGAATGCCTCCTTTTTCTCTTAAAAACGCAGCTTGCCATTACTGCCTCGAAGAACTCACTTCTTCCCTTTTGTGAGCCAGGAAATAGGAACCAGAACCTCTAACTTCCAAGTTTGAGGGGAGGAAATGAGGTAATGTACGAATCTGTGAACATACTGCATGCAGCAAAATGAACACATTCCCCTGGAAACCAATACATCAGGGTTCAAGTGCTGCCGCCTGTACAGGCGAGAGGCAACTGGGCAAGCCTCACGTGGCCTTTCTGCCTTTTCTTGTAAAAAGGGGGGATCTCTGTTGTCTCTTCTGCTTGTCAAGGCTGCAGAGGATTAAGTAACAGGATGGGCTGTGTTTTGTAAACCTGTAAAGCTCTGTACATCTGGAAGCAGGCAGCACGCAATATGGGGCACATGGCGGGTGTTTTTTAACACATCCCCAGTAAAGAGTGGGGATGAGGTTGGGCTGGCTGTCCCGGCCCATCCTTTCCAAATGATTCTGCCTGCAGAAAAGCAACCCTCTCTGTAATTAAAGAGATCCTGCCAATATCCTGTAATGTGTTTACAACTTCCAAGCATCCCCAAACATCCCGGATCTAGGCCTCCCCACCTCCCCAGGTCTGAGGCCACAGGCCCACTCAGGAGAAAAGGCAGCTCCTGACTCTGCCTTGCCCAGACCCCAGCATTATCTGGAAAGAGGGCTGCCCAGGGGAATCCCCAGGTTATCCATTAGCTGCATTGTTGTTTGTTTGTGGTTGGTGGTTCTGTGAAAATGCAACTTTTCCTGATTTATAGCCAACAATTACCCTGCAGGAGCAGAAAAGTTTTTGAAAATGGGGTGAGATAAACATCCACCAATTTTTCTTCAAGTTCCTTCAGAGACTGGTTTACATTTAACTCTAATCCTTCAGGAACTTATTTTGGCAAAGAAGATGCATCTTACCCCTTACAGAATCAATTACCTACTCCTCCCCAATTTGAAATACAATTACAAAGGCCTGGGTCTGCTTCTGAACTTTGAAAATTCTGTCCTGGGTCTCCAACACTCCATTTTAATGATCAGAGTTTTACAATGTGTTTTATTATCTTCCTAAATTTTTTAATGGAAGTTTTCTGGCTTATTGCTATCTGCTTATCCTTCCCTTATAAAAGCCACTCCCTACCCTCCCTCTGAAAGTGTGTGTGTGTGTGTGTGTGTGTGTGTGTGTGTGTGTAATAAAGTTTGCAGAGCTAACATCTTTCCCAAACAGAGGCACCCTCCCAGAACATGACCTTTCTCCACAATTATTCAAGAATATTCAAGTCCTCCAGTCAAACATGGAGGGGAAACCAATGAAAATATAGGAAGGGGGGCATGAGTAGACAATAAATTTGGGAAAGTCAAAAACCCTCCCTTGCACTGACTAAATGTTTTAATCACAGCGTGGCTAAATCTGAACTTGGAATGAGGATGAGGAAGATGGAGCTCCTGACTGTGAGAAGGGTCTGCTGGAGGCACAGCCCTGGGAGGGAGCCACCTGGCCTAGGGTTCAAAACTGAGCTGGGCGCTTTCACACCATCTTTCCCGGAACCTTCAGGAGGCCTCTGAGAGAGCATGCAAGCACCGCCACTTCCAGACAAGGAAACAAATGTCTATGTAGATCGAAAGTTCAAAATGCCCCTTTCCAATTTTCCTCCTCAAAGAGACCAGACCTACGCATCATCAGCTTTCAGCCCAGAGACAACACTTTGTTTTTACAGAAAGATTTGGAAAGCTTCGCCAACTTGATTCTTTAAATTAACATTTATCATTTAGTATAAAACACTTCCCTATAATAGAACACAGCAAAGTAAAAAGAAAACTCATCACTGTATTTTGTTAAATACATAATAAATGAGCACTTTCCCCTCTACTTCAATGGCCAAAGACAACACCATTTTCTAATGAGCCTAAGAGGATATAGAGATATCATTATTTAACCATTTTAATTAACAGGCATTAAATCAGTGTTTGCTAACTTGGTGGTTACAAATGGTGTCTCTTTGGTATTTTGCGTTATCTTTGAATCACTACCTTTTGAAATGGTTTATGCTGGCCATTTGGAAAATCTATGTGTATGGTAAAACACTCATGTCCTTTTCCCCTTAGTGATACAAAAGAGTTCACGATGTACTGAGGATGTTAAGACAAGGATTCCTTATATTAAAAAAACAAACAAAAAAAACTTTCAAATAACACTTGAACCTATGAATGTGAAGAACCAAGTACCCCCCTTCCCCCCCACTCCAAGATCTCACTGTCCCAGGAAATCAGGAGTAAATGATTCTTGGAACTGGGGGGCAGGTGGGGGTGTGGGGGTGGGCCTCTGAATGTCAGGACCAGGGTGACGATGGTTCTAGTAAACGATGTAATTCTCTGACATCACCAGCGAAAGAAAGGCCCAGTGGGCAGTGACTAAGGTGGCAGGAAACTGCTCCAGCAGCAAAATTAAGTAACTCAGCAGTGGCCTAATTTGTGTCCCAAATTATGACAGTTACTGCTATTTGATTATGAAGCAAATATCTCCTCCTAAGAGAAGGGTAGAAAGGCAAGGAGAAAACGAGAAGCAGCAAGCAGTGTTATATATGGTGACCAAAGGGTTAAGAAATAATCTTTGTTCACAAAGCCCAATCCAAGGGACCCCTGCTGGCTACATGCATCAACATTATACAGCTCCACCCCTCAACAGCAAGGACTGTTCCACCTAGCTCCAAAACCCAGCACACAGTGAGGCATACAGCAGGTATTCAATAAATGATGATGGCTTTTATTATTCAAAGACCTGCTCAAACCTGGCCATCTGGAGTCAGACCTTTCTGGATTGCTAGGAATCAGCCTTTCCCTGCGGTTTGAGTTAGCTCCATTAAGGCACTCAGCAAAGCGTCTCCTGTGAGTTTTCTCTAAAAACACAAAACCCAAGCCCAAACCCCCTGACATTCACGGAGGCCTACAGCATGCTCGGGCTGCGGTAGGTACATAGGATGGAACTCCCCCACTGGAGTGTGAGAGGAAAACACTGGATTTAGGAGCCAGAGACTTCCTGTGTGGGCTCAGATCCTAGCTGGGAGGCCACAGGAGTCCCTTTTTCACTCTGGGCCTCAGTTTCCCTATGTGTCCAAGAGTGGGATTAGAGGAGTTGACCTCTCAGAGGACATCTTCCAAGCCATTCACCCTAGCCCAGTCCACACACCTCAGGAGTCAGCTTCCTGTATGAACGGGAGGGCAATCCTCTTTTCAGAGGACCCTGGATTTTAACTCTTCTCTGTTCACTACTTAGAAATCAAATTGTCAAAACCACCTAGGGACCTTTATTGGAGCCTGCATAGAAGTCTGACATCTGGGCTCTGGTCCCCTGGCTCTGCTCACCAACACATACCCATATTTGCACACCTATATGAACTCAAGAAAGAATCAAACCAGGCATGCAGTTTGGTAACTTGCACATTTTTAAAAACGGATTTAAAATTCTTTTTTAAATAGGAAACTGGCCTTGCATTGGGCTGTGTGGCCTGCTGCAGCTAGCTTGGCTGCCTCCTCTAAGCCTCTGGGGTATAGTCAACTTGAAAAGCTCAAGGTGCCTTCAGAAAACAGCCTGAAGCAGTTCCCCCTGTAAAGTATTTTAATTTTGCTCACAGCAAGGGAGACTTCCAAGGAGGGCTGAGCCCTCGGCTGGCTTTCTCCCTGAAGAGTAGGGTTTCTTTCTGATGCCAGGGTGGTCCCAGCTCCGGGGCTCACTGCAGTCCCTGGCCCTGTTCTGGCGCACAGGCACAGGACAGCTGATGCCACACTCGCTACCGCCACACAGGCCAGGCGCCCCTAGCCACCCGATCTGATTCTCAGTAGTGACCCCTACAAACATTTCAGAGTGATCCCACATGAACATGCTGCCCGCTCAGAGTAATGCCTATCTCCCCCACCCTCTCCAGGTGGAAAACCAGGGTGCAGACCCTGGACCTCAGAATCTGAGCAACTGAGAGTGCCATGTTCAGAAATTTGGACTTTCTCCTCTAGCCAATGGAGAAGAGTTCTAAGCAGAAGAGCTCTCCACGACGTCTGAGAATCCCAATGTACCCTGTGCGAAGTATCCATCCTCATGTACCCGCTGACAAGCCCATCTGACAGCACCAGGGTACCCAAGGCTCCACCATCAACCAGCCTTGGCAAGTTCCAGCTGTGGTGCTGGGCCCTTTCCCCGCTCTGCAGCAACAAGTCCCCTGTGACGACAGGACCAGCAGGGTTAGTCCAGAGGAACCAAGACACCAGCTCCCAGTTGCTTCCTATTTCGTCTTATCTCATAGTGGGTACCGAGAATGTGTGCATCTCGAAGTGAGGGTCTGGGGGACATTCCTTAAAAGATGTTATCGTCTAGCCTCACCCAAGTAGCCCAGTTTCCCTCATTCACCACTAGCAAGGGATTCCCAACCCCCACCCATTTTTACTCTCTTTTAAAAATAGTTCTATGCACATGAAGCTCCTGGAAAACTGACTAAAAACAAAAGCTCAGAGTGAACCCTGGGACTCTTGCCAGGTCGGCCAACCCCTCCTGATGGATTTACAAGGCTGCAAAATGGCACTTTGTTCTACAAATCCCCTCCCTTCTTGCCCCACCCCAATACTCGGGCCTAGGCTTGCAGCAAAGCGGGGGCCCACGTACTAACCAGCAATGGCTTTCTTGACTGAAACTCAGCTCAGGCCAAGTGGCCAAGCACTCAGGACACCCGAGGTACACAGTGTGCACGGGCTGGGAAACAGAGGTCACCCAGGGCAGTGAAGGGCTCTCCTATATTAACTATGGGGTGAGGGTAAGTGGGGAACAAAGAGTGTGTCCAAGGGAGGAAGGGATGCTTGCACCAGCGTCATCCAGCCAGAGCTGCAATGTTTTATGCAAAATCCTGCAGTGACCAGGGTCCCTCTGGGCCAAGTTTCCTAGAGGGAATTTCAGCTGCATCAACAAACTCAAGATGCAGCCGAGGAGGGGATGAAGGAAATGTCCTCACAGAGATACAGAGGCCAGGACTGAGAGAAGTGGGGTGAGAAGAGAGAGCGAGCCTAGGAAGCGGTCTCTTCGTTTTATGCACAGACCACAGACGAGGATCCGTTTTTGGAGAACAAATTCTGCAGCTTAGAGAAAACACAGAGCTGTTGCTACGTTAAGACACAGAACCAGTTGATGTTAAAAATAGGTTCAGATGACACATGGGGGTGAGTGACACAGGATCCCTGCCTTCAAATAGCCAGAGGGCTAGTGTGTGGAAGGAGTAGACGTGCTCTCCCGGTGCCAAGGGATGGCCCTGGGTCCGGGGAATGCTCTGAGCTACTAAAAGCTTCTCCAGATTTGAGCTTCAGGGAGTGTGCACTACATTAGCTGGGGACTGCATGGTCAGGACAAGGCAAAAGCACACGACAGTGCTGTCTCATCAGAGCCATGCTCATTGCTCCAGCTTCAGTTCCCCCCACTAAGAGGGAAGAAGCATATTACCCACCACCTGTTTCCTGGGAATTATTATGAGACAAGCCTAGGACTGAGGGTCCCAAAGTCAGGGTTCCAACAATGGCTGCAAACCACCTGCATGGGTTATCATAAGGTCACAAAGAAACTAAGTGGCTCTAACATTAGAGTCTCTGTCCCTCTGCTTCTGATTTGGGTCCAAGAAACCCTTTACACCTGCGATTCCCAACAAGAGCTCTGGGTGCTTTCCAAAGGGATGGAACGTCACAAACGTAAGGTAAGTCCAAGTCCCTGCGTTTCAGATAGTCCCTGTGTTTTGCTCTTCCCCAACTGGACTGATCTTCTAATTCTGCTCCTTCCAAAAATATTTCAATGAATTGGCC